>VYXF01007598.1:1206366-1221043 GCA_013397295.1 Polioptila caerulea | reverse complement strand
GCCGCGCGCGCGCGCGGGCGGGGGAAGATGGCGGAACTGGGGAAGAAGTACTGCGTGTACTGCCTGGCCGAGGTGAGCCCGCTGCGCTTCCGCTGCACCGAGTGCGCCGACATCGAGCTCTGCCCCGAGTGCTTCTCGGCGGGCGCCGAGATCGGCCCGCCCCGCCGATGGCACGGCTACCAGCTGGTGGACGGCGGCCGCTTCACCCTCTGGGGCGCCGAGGCCGAGGGCGGCTGGAGCAGCCGCGAGGAGCAGCTGCTGCTGGACGCCATCGAGCAGTTCGGCTTCGGCAACTGGGTAAGGGCCGAGGGACGAGGGGTGGGGGCGATCCTCCTCCTGGGCCCGGCGGCCCTGACAGCGGCCCCGGGGCGCGTCCTGCGCTGCGGACCCCGGGTTGCCCCGTTCGCTCCGCGCGGGCTCCCCGCTGGTCCGAGGAGCGCACCCGGCAGCTCGGACCTGTCGCTGCTCGAAGTTCTGCGTTTGCCTCCCGTCAGCCCGTCCGTGTCACAGAGCTTGCACCTGCCTCTAACCCATACTCGGCCTTTACCTCCAGTGTGTCCCAGCTGCGGGCTGGCTGCTCGCCTTCAGTGTCACTGCACAGCCAGACTTGGTTTTAAAAAGCGGCAGCCAGAGAGCGTCATTTCACAGGCGCAGAATGGGTCAGGTTGGAAAGGACTACAGTGGGTCATCCCAGAGCACGTTGCACAGGATTGCATCCAGGCGGTTCTTGACTGTTTCCAAGAGGGAGACTCCACAGCCCCCCTGGGCAGTCTGTCCCAGTGCTCAGTCACCTGCACAGTGAAGAAGTTCTTCCTCATGTACATGTGAGACTTCCTGTGCATCAGTTTCTGTTTGTTGCCTCTTGTATTGCTTGGCACCACACAGCAGAGCCTGGCTCCATCCTCTGACACCTCCCTTCAGATCCTGATGGACTTTAGTGATGTCTCCTCTCAATTGTCCCTTCTTGAGGCTAAACAAGCCCAGCTCTCTCAGCCTGTTCTTGTAAGAGAGACGCTCCAGTCCTTCATTCATCCTCATTGCCCTCCGCTGGACCATTTAATTCATTTTTCATTTGATTTGTTGTTACTTATGTTTTTCTTCATTAAATACAAAGGCTTTTAAAAAAACTTAAAGTGTATAATCATTGCAGCTTGCTTAGTTCTTGAATAACTAGAAAAGAATAAATATTGTTACTCTTACAATAAATACTGTTTATTTCTGTGTTGCTCCTCAGTAATGTGATATAAACAAGCAAAATCCAAGCTGTACAGTGCTATTGGTGTTGGCTTGGGACTTGAAAAGCTTCTTGGTCATGGTGAGCTGGCTTTGTGGGAGTGCCATGGGTGCTCAGGAATCACACGTGGTGCTGTTTTCGTGCCTCCATGCACTGTAAACTCCCATCTGGAGCTGAAGTCACAGCTCTGATAGAAAAATGGCCAGTATTGCTAGAAAAGTTTAGGTACTGGGAGCTGGCTTTTGAGGAGCAAGGAAGAAGTCATGCTCCATTCCGAGTGCGCGTTATGCTGGGGATGCGATGGGAATCGTTTTATCACTCGTCCTTTTTTTCTGTTTAGGAGGACATGGCTGCTCACGTGGGAGCATCCCGAACACCCCAGGAGGTGATGGAACACTACGTGAGCATGTATATCCACGGCAACCTGGGAAAAGCCTGCATCCCTGACACAATTCCGAACAGGGTGACGGACCACACGTGTCCCAGCGGCGGCCCGCTGTCCCCCAGCCTGACGACGCCGCTGCCGCCGCTGGACATCTCGGTGGCGGAGCAGCAGCAGCTGGGGTACATGCCGCTCCGCGACGACTACGAGATCGAGTACGACCAGGACGCAGAGACGCTCATCAGCGGCCTCTCGGTGAACTACGACGACGACGACGTGGAAATCGAGTTGAAGAGAGCCCACGTGGACATGTACGTGAGGAAACTCAAGGAGAGGCAGCGGCGGAAGAACATTGCGCGAGACTATAACTTGGTCCCGGCCTTCCTGGGGAAGGACAAAAAAGACAAGGAGAAAGCTCCCAAACGAAAGATCACAAAAGAAGAGAAGGAGTTGAGGCTGAAACTGAGGCCTTTGTACCAGTTCATGTCTTGTAAGGAGTTTGAAGACTTCTTCGAGAACATGCACAAGGAGAGGATACTTCGAGCCAAGATTCGGGAGCTGCAGCGGTATCGGCGAAACGGGATCACCAAAATGGAGGAGTCGGCAGAGTATGAGGCGGCCAGGCACAAACGGGAAAAGAGGAAGGAGAACAAGAACATAGCTAGTTCCAAGAGAGGGAAGGAGGAGGGTAAAGAAGGTGAGTTTGCTGCCATTGAAAACCTGCCTGGCTTTGAACTCTTATCAGACAGGGAAAAGGTGCTCTGCAGCTCTCTGAACTTGAGTCCTGCACGTTACGTGACTGTAAAAACTATCATCATTAAAGACCATCTCCAGAAAAGACAAGGAATTCCTTCAAAGAGTCGCCTTCCCAGTTACTTAGATAAGGTACTGAAGAAAAGGATTTTAAACTTCCTGACAGAAAGTGGTTGGATATCCAGGGATGCTTCATGAAATTCAGCTGATCTGAAAAAACACAGCAGAGGCCCATTACAGCCTCAAGGACTCCGTTATTTTTTCCTTCCCTCCCCAAAGATACAGAAACCATGTTGCTTAAAAACACAAAAGAGCAAATACACAAACCCCCCACAGTCATCATGATCCATGGTGGTTAAAATAGACTTTTGCTTTGGATCATGGAAAATACTTAATTGTGAAACTTCTACATTGGATTTCATTGCTTTTGGTACATTATTAGAACAGATTTTTTCATGTGAATTTACTCAAGCCCGGTAGTCCCAGAGTAGTTGCTTTAGTCCGTACTATTGGATAAATGAATATCAGTGTAATCCTTGCTTTTCTTTGAAGGTAGGAGATAGTTTCATTTGCTGGAAACTTTCTTCACCCTTTGTTTTGTTTTGTTTTTTTTGCATAATGCTGGCAGGAAAATGAAGCTTAAAAAAGTCCTGTGCTCAGGAGCAGGTGAACGGGACTGTTGTGACCATTGCTAAGCTTTCAGAACATTCTCCTTAGTAACTACAGCCGAGGCTGGGGGACACCGGGGTGAGAGTTCTGTTGAGAATACAGCAGGAGGGAGCCGTGGCAGGGAGTGGAAGGAAAGGAAGGAAGGAAGGAAGGAAGGAAGATGTGGTAGGTGAGATGCCTCCAGGGATTGTGCTGTGGAGTGGAGTTCTTGAAGAGCTCTCAGCTGATCTGGGCAGTGCTTTGACCTGAGTTTCCTGAAACAGACCCCTCTGAAGCTTTGATGCTTCCTGCTTGGTCCTGGAGTGTCAGGAATCCCCAGCAGCTGTGTTGCTCTGCTCCAGAGGAGGTCAGCTACAGCGAGGTACCTGATTTGGGCCAGAAATGGGGTTTGGGAGAATAGGCAATGAGGTGTTGGCAGAAGTTGAGAGCCACAGGCAGCAAAATCACTGTTTTTCCTTGTTGGGGGAGCCTGCTCCTCCTCCTTCAGGATCTTAACTGCTGAGCTCATACAGGCTGAGAAGGTGTAGCTGCCTCCTGAATTTTGCTGAGAAGTCAGGGAACGGGAGCAAGATTCTCAAATGGGGTGTCATCGCTGAGTTGGTCTTTAAAAACAAAAATAACAATTGATGCAGATTTGGTCTAAATGCACTAAGTGTTCCTAAATTTTAAGTGCTTAATCCAGCCTCTGTAGGGTTCTAATTGCACATACCTTGAAGTGTATCAGCCCAGCATTGAATCTGAATTTACTGACAGGTAGAAGAGCAGTGCACTTGGGAGGGATCTCCTCCAGTTGTGACAGCTGCAGCCTGGAGTGCTGCTGGAGCTGGGCACCAGCTGGGGTGTAACAGTGAGAAACACAAATGCCACACCCACAGTACCATTCTAGTAAGATCTATTGATTAAGGGAAAGATGTTGAAGGAGGGTTAGAAAAAGATTTTTATGCCCATTTCATCCTTCAATTCCCATGCTGGTATTTAACCAAATGAATAAAAAATGGCATTTGCCACGTTGAAGATGGCTCAGTTACTTGTGCCTAAGCCTCTCTGCTGGTCGTGTCTGGAGCAGGGAGCTGCCACTGGAGGCAGGCTGGGCAGGTCTTCTAGAGTGCAGGTGTTCCAAAACTTGGAACCTGCCTGGCTTCAATATGAGTGCAAGATCTGGAAATGTCATGTTGCTTTGATGCTTTGGGCTGTAGTCAGTGAGGGCGCCACAAAATCTTAAAACAGTATTAATTCTGCAGTTTGGCAAAGGTATTCTGGTCAGAACTGGGTTTTATTTAACACATCCAGCATTACCGAACTAGTGTTACCAGTGAGTTTAGAATAAAAGGAGTAAAATTACAAAGCCAGCATTTCTAAAGAAAAAAACCAAAACTCTAGTGCCTTTTTCTTTTGAGCTTATGATGTTGTGTCCTTTCAAAAAAAGGTAAGGGCTATGTCCTCTGGGATGTAATACTTTGTTTGGCTTATCTGCAAGTGGTTTGTTGTGGCATACTCGAGACAAAACTGTCTCTTCTGGACAGCAGTGGAGCTAACTGCAATGTGCTGAGTAGCTTTAATAACCACTTCCATCCTATATGCATGTACAAGCAGCACACAAGTTCATAAGGTATAAACCCTTGGTTACTTTCTCTGTCCTATTCCTGTGGGAAGGAAGCTCAGTCTTTCTTTTCAGCATTCTATTTATGCAATTTGGTTCTTCCTTTAACTTGTTGCCTAACTGCCATGACATGCTGTTATGAAGCCTCAATTCTGCATGTAGCTGGGAGTTTAAGAGAATTGTTTGGTTTTGGTTCTTCTTGGTTTTTTTCCCTTGAATCTGTGATTTTCATATTTCTACACTGTTTTGGCACATCTAAGTTAAACTGAAGCAATAGCGTAAAGCCCATCTGAACAATAACTTAGGAAAAAATCTAAGCACCAATGAGTCATTTAAATGTTGAAATGAATTCTGCATTTACACTTTGTAGCTTCTTAATTCCTCAACCCCTCCAAAATGTTTCTTTGGTGCTAGATGTAACTTATTGAACATCAAAATGAATGTAAAATAAAGTATTTTTAATGTATGCAATATGGATATCAATATTTATTTTGTACTTGCAAGCTAACTCAAGGTGGTAAATGTTTGCTTTAGCAAATACTAGTCCCTTGGAAAGGGCTTCTCTAGAAGCAATGTCTCATTGTCAGCTATGCTTTTGATTTTAAAGTTGACTTGCACTAGAGGATGCTGCTGTTCCATATTTCAAATGGAACTGATTTAGTCTAAGCATTCCTTTGTTATGAGCTGCTGGTTTTCTGTTTGATTGCTTATAAACTGAGATGCAGGTAATGTTAATCCAGCAATTTACTACAGCTATGCTGCTTCTTTTCTGTGGTGAAGGGGCTGAGATGGCAAAGAGCTCTTTCAACTTGTATTTTGTGTTGATCTGGAAGTGCTTCCTGTACTGTACAAATAACCCAGCCTTCATGTTGCTAATGACAAGGTGTTTTATATGCTTAATGCTCTTGACTTTTCTAATTAAAGTTATTACTAATGATAGTATCTGTCTTAGCAGCGTTGATGTAAGCCTATGAAAAAGCAACACTCCCTAAGCTGTTCAAAATCCTGATCTTGTGCCCTGGGTAGGGGCTGTGCCGTGTCCCCCTGCCCAGCGCTGTGTTGGAGCCTCCATCTCCCTGCGTACGCGCTGCCCAGCTGGGCTGGGGTGAGGCAGAGCACTCTGGCTGCAGCCCCTCCTGCCCCTCCCTGCTGGTGGCAGGCCCAGCACGCAGTGAGAACAGCATTGGTGGGTCTGCACTCGTGTGACCATGAACTGCCTTGGGATCGCCCAAACCAAGCACTCTGCCATCACTGTCCTGTGCCGCCGCTGCATTCGATTCCTCTGCAACTGGAGCAGGCCTTGTGAGCCTTCTGGTTCGCTCTGCTCACAAAATGTTTCTGTGTGTGCCACAGTGACAACACATTAAATACTGTGATACTCCATGAGCACATTCAGCTCATCAGCTTCTTTCTTCCTTAAAGGGAATGTTGCATTCATTTGAAGTTTACATTTGTAGCTGTGCCAGACACACAAACGCCTGTGCTGAAATCACACAAAGCCTAACTGATGTTGTGCACACAGCTTTTTACTAGATTTTTGCATTGTGTATTGGTAATAAACTTATATTAAAGTTTTTTTCCATGATTGATTTAACAATAATGTAGCTTGGGCAGTGAGGAAAATGGCTTAAGTCTTTGCAATCACAAGTGGAGGTACATTGTAGCTAAATGTGATGGGTGGAAATGTAGTCTATGAGTTAGCTGGTACTGGTGGTAGCTTGAATTTCAGATCCACTTTCCTCTGTTCTTTGATTTCTTCAGTGCTCTTTCCTGGGCATGGCAGAGTGCACAGATGGTTGGAGCTCTCCATAGACTGACCCACCCCATGCCAAAGCCCCTCTGAGGGCAGGCCAGGGAAGGGGAACCACCTAAATGGGAAACTCAGGTACCAGCTTTAAGGATGAACCTTGTGCTGAACATTTAACAGGACCTTGTGTTTAAGAACACCTCAAATGAATTGATGAAGTTCAAAAATGAGTTTGTGTGAAGCTCCTTTACAAAATCATCTGCTAGGGAACAAGGTGTCCCTTTAACTCCCTACTGGAAAAACTTCTATACTAAGGACATTGTTATTATATTTAGTTTTGATCCAGAGGGATTGGGAAGGGATAAAACAATGCATGACAGTTCTTAAAAGGTATGTAAAATGGAACCTGGTCCTTTTTTGACATCGGTTGTGAGAACAGGTCCCAGTCAAGGTGCAACAAAACCATTTCTTCAATCCTACTTCACACAACTACATGTGCTCTTAAACCCAGATGGAGAAAAGATACTTCCAAATTCAGCTTCAGTATATGGAATCCCCTTTCCNTTTCTTCAATCCTACTTCACACAACTACATGTGCTCTTAAACCCAGATGGAGAAAAGATACTTCCAAATTCAGCTTCAGTATATGGAATCCCCTTTCCTTCCCCTGTAATTTTAAACTCAAATCTTTTTTTTTTTTTTTCCCTGTGTTTGATTAGTTTAGAAAAATTAACACTGTAGCTGTCTTCACATATCAAAGACCTGATCTCCTTCCTCTGCATGGTCGAAGTATTCTTAAGAGTTTAGAAAGAATGGATCCTTAAATATGACTACCATGACCAGCCTCCAATTCTATGCACTTTGTCTGTTCCTGGTTAACTGTTTAATTCCCATGAGGGAAACCAGCACTGGGAAAAATGTCTTAAGGAATGAGTAATCCCTTCTAACCATGGGTAGGTCCAGCATTCAGTAAGCTCTTGGCAACTCTGCATATCTGAACCACAAAAAATATCAATAGCTGACTTTAAGAAGCTCCTTAATCCACAATAACCAGAAAAATGGTAAAAAATTCAGACGTACTCACTTTTTACAGGGCCTAATAACTTCCCTAAGTTTGAAGATTCTGTCCTGTATGTTAATAGTGTGGGCTTTGAGAATACAAGAGGATGGACCCTTTGGCAGTTGAGTAATTTGGCAGGTTTCACCCACTCCTTTCCAGGTGACCAGACAAATGTTGTTCAGGTAATTGTGTTGTATTTTAGCCTGATTCTGCAGGATTGGGAGCAGCAGGTGGAGTTACACATGGCAAGAGCTGCATGGGGAAAAGTTGTGGTGCAATCTAAGATCCAAGCTGAGTAAATGTAAGAAATAATGAAAATGAAACTAAGTTCACGCTTTTGTTTGAGCCACTTACATGCAATTATTTATGTAAGTCTAAAAGAAATCAAGACTCCAAGCAACTCATTTCTTTGGGTGTTCTGGTTCTCAGCAGGATTGTGACTACAGTTTGCATAACAAACTGATTGCAAAGCTGGAAGTTACAAGACTATAAAAATTGTTTAAACCAATTTTTACATTAAATTAAAAATCCAGAGATAGGATAAATTCTATTGGTTCTTCAATGCCATACAAGTATTAGATGGTTTTCTTGATTCAATATTTGTACAGGACAGAAAGGTTTAACAATTACAAAAGATATCTAATCTCCATTGCCATTTATTTACAGTTCAGAATTCACACAGGTTTCAGTTTCAGTTGTTGAGATTATTTTTGAGTAGACAAAACAGGGCATTTATCACATCAGTGTATAAAAGCTGATGGGTGCTTGCAGAAAGCAGGTTATTTGTACTATGTCACCCACTTCTGCAATGTGAGATTCTACAAAACCAAAGGAAGTGTTTGAACCACTAACTGCATTTTCCATCTACACACAGTGATAAACTTGAAATTGCAACTTTCTTGTGAGAGTTTCATTCTTTCCAATTTAATTCATCTTCTCAGGAGCCATAGTTGTAAAAACATTACCTAACCTAAAGCATTAGAGGGCTTAATGGCTCTTGTAGTTCTCACCGAAGAAGAGCTTATGGAACAGTGATGTTGAAGGCCACTAGGCAGGAGAAATTTATCAGTTACTTCATTTTCACTGGGAGACCTGAACCAACTCATTTAAACCTCTCGGGGAGCAGAGGAACGAGGGAAGCACGGTGTGACAGGAAAACCATCCAGCTGTTTAATAGTTGTCTGGCATTGAAGCCGCCAGCCCGCGCAGCTACGCGTCCTTGACGACGCCGACCAGGGCGGGCCGCAGCGTGCGCCCGTGCAGCTTGTAGCCCACCTTGGACACGAGCGCCACCGTGCCCGGCTCGCGGCCCTGCACCGCCGAGTGGAACAGCGCCTCGTGCTCGTACGGGTCGAACTTGGCTCCCACGGGGTTCAGTCTCAGCAGCCCGTGCTTTTTAAACACCTTCTGAATCTGCATCTCTGTCATGACGAGACCTTCGTACAAGCTCTTCAAGTGAGGATTTTCATCCTTAATTTCTTCTTTTGGAACGCTTTCTGTTGCTTTCTCCAAAATGTCTGCAACTTCTAGTAAGTCCTTACAGAAGCTCTGGATCCCTGAAAATGTATAAAGGAGGGGAGAATAGGGTTAGTCCACTGAGGGAAACAAGTGTTAAAAACCCCCAACCTCACAACCTCAAAAGCTACAGCAATAATCTGCACTCCTAGACTTTTAAGAAGATACATGAAACTGTAATCCTTTGGGGTAAAATATCCTTCCCAGTTTTGGATGATAATAAAGAACTATTACAGATACCTTGAAATCCACACCATCTCCTCTACTTCTACAGAAAAATGTGATTTCAACTCAAAAGAGTTAAATTATGCTAATGACCTAACAATAACAATTAAAATTCTTACCAACATCACCTAAACCTTCAGATGACTTCATGTAATCTCCTCATGTCCCTCTCATCACCTGAAGTTCAAAGAATTATGTTGCCCTATTCCTAGACTTTAATGTGATTTCATAAAAAGATTTGCAGAAGACAAAACATCTAATCAGACTGATGAGGATTTCAAGAGATGAACAAGGATTCTTCCTTGAATGAAAAAACTTGAACCTCTCTCTCCTACTACAAACCTCTTTTACAGAGTCAGCAGCTGTGCCTTGCAAATACTGAACAATTTCCCAGTTAAATCACAGTCCTTGTCCTGAAGTTGTTCTCTGGCTCACACTAAGAGAATCTGGACTAATCTCACTTAAGGCATTAGCTATGAAGAAAAAAAATCCAAACAAGTTCAATAAAATAACACATTTCTACACAGAGGTAAGCAAAGGACAAACAGCACTGGGTTTCAGTTTGGTTTTTGGTTTGGTTTTTTAAGCCAGAGTCAGCCTTTTTAATTCTAGCTCACATTTTGGATTTTTTTTTCTTTTTCCCTTACCAAGAGGTGATATGACCATTACCAGAGGCCAAGTCTTTGGTTTAAACAAAAAAAGCCCCACAACTATGGAAGCACCTTACAAGATCTGTGGGGATCAGCTAGTTCTCAGGAGAGAGTCTCTCTAGCAACTGCACAACTCTGTAGAGGCTCAAGCTCTGTACAGAACAGTAACTAACAATGTCCAAGTAGTTCCAAAAATCTGAGAAAAATACGTCCTGGTTTTAAACTAAAAACTAGAGCTGTGGTTGGGGCTTAACTGTACCAAATATAGATAAATCAGCTGTCTAGTTATCTGGATCAAGCCAAAAAACTAAACTCTTCAGAAGGTGGCTTGGTTCTGGTTTTTATTGTGCACGTTGTATTTGCAAATATCTGTGACCCCAAATCAGAATTTATGCAAGTCTCAGAAATGAGTTTCTCTTTTTTCAACAGAACAAGCAGCCATGCACAAGCAATAAAACTTACAGATTATATGTAATCTAGTGTTCAAGAGAAATTCACTTTCCTCTGAGCTCAGAGTCCTTTGCAGTAAGTAGAACATTAGAGAAACAATGCCTACTGCAAATCAACCTCAGGACAAAGCACTCAAATATCCATGAAAAAGAATGCAAGAGTACTATGAACTTTTTCTTAAAGTACACATTAACTGAAGACCCTGTATTCAGAAATTCAGAGAATTAAAACTATACAGCTGTGTATGGTATGTGGTGACAAAGAGCCACTCGTTTTTTGAGGCAGAGAGGAAGTCAAATACCAGGATAAAACAGCACTCTGCTGCTGCAGCATTTGCACACAATTTCTGTTTTACAGATTTGTGTTGGAAATGTCAGAAAGCTAAATCAGATGTTACTAGCCTGGCTCTTGAAGGAAAATGTGCTTCTAGCACTCCTCACAGCCAGTGATTGTGTGTTCCTAGCACTGAAAAGAATCCATTCATTCAGAGGTATTACTTCTATTTGGAAGCTATCACCTTCAACAGTTATTCAACTGTAAAAGGCTATTAAAAAACCCCACAAAAATATCCCAAAATCAAAAAAGAGCCAAATTCAAAACAAACGCTAAGAACAAAAGACAACAAAAAAACTCAAAGAAAACAACAAAAAAAACTCCCAACAAAACAACTAAACCCAAAAAAACCAACCAAAAAAAGCAATCAACCAAAAAATCCACCCCCAAAACCAAAACATCAAAAAACCAAAAACCAAAACGCAAACCAATATTCCATGCTCTTGGTCAGATCTGAGGCCAAAATATGCGAAAATGGCAAACTTCAGGCTGCAAAACTTATTAAAATATCTACAAATGCAGTACACATTGTAAGAAACCAGATACCAAATTTAAAGAAATTGTTAGCTGTTGACTTCAGCAGTTTAAGTCTTGCCCTTGGCTGGGGAGATGGTCACAATTCTGATGCAAGTTAAGGAACTGCTCAAACCTCTCTGCCTCAAATGCATTTTTTAAGCAAGTAGTCAGAATCACTGGGAAGTACAACTTGTCCATACTGCAAGGCCAGTCAGCTTCATTTCCCCAGGCTTTGCATTTCCTGGATCTTACTGAGTAAACACCAGAGGAGCCTCCACTGACCATATAACTTTGCCTCTTCTACCAGTTTCTGGCTTCTTTGCCTCACGTTTTCTGCATCTGCCAAGGCACGCTTATACTTCTCCTAAAGAAGAAAAAACAGAAGTTATTCCTCCTAGTCAGACAGCTGACAATAATTCAGCATATTCAGTATAGAACAGCATTTTAAACAGTTTCATAGTGTAAATGCACCATTTGGGTAATCTGAAACATCATGCCAATTCTCACACCATCCCTTGTACCAGGACAAAACTTTGCTTCACTTCACAAGGACAGAAATGAGGGGTAGGAGATCAGATGGTTTTCCAAACTCTTAGTATTTGTCAACAGATTAGCTGGAAAAGAATTTCACTCTACAGATATATAAGGTTCTAGGAACCCAGTATTTCTGCTGTGTGCTCCCAGAAATCCCTCATCAGTCATGTGGTACGGTGACACTACAGCAAATCACATTCAAACCAGCCATCACTTTCAAAACATCTCTTCCCTCTCCATACATACCAGAGAGTGCCTTCCAGTTTTCTCAGCCTTTACAAACTATGAAGCCTAATTCCTCTGTTTAGGTCAAGTTTTGGTCTATTCCCATTTACCAGCAGATGTACTAAGATGTGAAATACAATAAGATTGATAAAAAAATTCAGGCTGAGTGCTTCACCAGCTAACCACAAATGGCTTCCACCCTGAATATGCCTGAGCTTGGTATGCCAAGAAGAAGAAGCTCAAAACAGAATAAAAATAGTCAACAAACTGCATGAAGAGCTGCATTAGGCAACCAACAGCAAACAAACACATTAAACGACATCTCAAATTTTTCCTGTAGAGCTTTGGGAAGGGCAAGAGAAAGCAAACTCAATCCACATATGATCCACAAGTGCTGGTTCTGGGCTACCTCTTGAAGTCTCAAATGCTCCAGGAAGATATTTTATATACAGCACTCATGAATGTGTTTGCTTAATGCCCACCTCCCAGGGCATTCTTCAGCTGCTGGAGCTCTGCACAGGAGAGAACACAAGGGATGTGACGCTTCAGCCTCGAGTCTGCAGGGCTCTCCAACAGACAAGGTTGGAAACCGCCTAACTACGGCCTAAGTACACTATTGTATAAAAGCTAAGCATCATTAACTCTGACCTTTGGAAAGTCAGCAGCTGTTTCCATAAAGCCTACTCTTAACACACACAAATGCACACACCACAGACATACACCCTTCCATGGCTCTCAGAAATTACTTCTCCACTGAGCAGAACCTATGTAAAAGTCAGTAATAAACTTTCAGAGTGAGAAGGTTCAATTCCATGAAGACACTGGAAAGAAATTATCCAAGATCTTAATTTTGGACCAGGGATGCATCCCAGATATTGCAGTACATGTACTCTCAAGCTGAAAGAAATTATCAAATTGTGGATTTTATACAACTAAACAGGAGTCATATAACCATATCCAGACTGTGCACTGAGAACCCACAGTGCAGGCTCTTGGGCACGCCATTTGTAACATGAGCAGCCCACTAACCCAGAGACACTTACAGTAACTTCTTTTAGTTGTTCTTCCAGTTTGGCCTTTTCTTCAGCTAGCAGTTTTTCAGCAGAGCTGGGTTCTACCTTCTGCTCATTTTGGCTCTGACTCTGGTCCTCTTCCAAGTTCTGGCCAGTATTTTTCTGCTGTGTTGCTGCACAAAGCAGTCGTGGCGATGTTCTAGGGCAAAAAAAGATGGACGTTATTCTGTTGCTTATTTTGTCACATATCAGCATTTTCTAGACATNTGAAGACACTGGAAATAAATTATCCAAGATCTTAATTTTGGACCAGGGATGCATCCCAGATATTGCAGTACATGTACTCTCAAGTTGAAATAAATTATCAAATTGTGGATTTTATACAACTAGACAGGAGTCATATAACCATATGTGCACTGAGAACCCACAGTGCAGGCTCTTGGGCACGCCATTTGTAACATGAGCAGCCCACTAACCCAGAGACACTTACAGTAACTTCTTTTAGTTGTTCTTCCAGTTTGGCCTTTTCTTCAGCTAGCAGTTTTTCAGCAGAGCTGGGTTCTACCTTCTGCTCATTTTGGCTCTGACTCTGGTCCTCTTCCAAGTTCTGGCCAGTATTTTTCTGCTGTGTTGCTGCACAAAGCAGTCGTGGCGATGTTCTAGGGCAAAAAAAGATGGACGTTATTCTGTTGCTTATTTTGTCACATATCAGCATTTTCTAGACATACACTTTGACACATAGTGTCCACAAAATTCTCACATCAAAGCATGAATTCATACAATTCTAGGCCTGTGAATACTGCGTGTAGGATCCGCCGTCAGAAGCAGCAGACCTCCAGCCATTTAAACTGCAGCAGAAAATAACTGCTCCGAGACACCAGCCTGTAAGTGTGTGCTACATTCAGTTCACAGTCACAGAAGTTTCAAGGGGACTCTGCGTTTCCAGCACTGTGCTCTCAGCAAACAAGCTCCGTGATGCAATCGCCGGCAACAGCCTGGCTGAGAACAGGCGCAGAGCAGAGCTCGGCCGCGGGAGCGGCACCCCCGTCCCCGCTCCACGGCGAGCACCGCGGCCCGCACGGGTNACAAAGCAGTCGTGGCGATGTTCTGAGGCAAAAAAAGATGGACGTTATTATTCTGTTACTTATTTTGTCAGATATCAGCATTTTCTAGACATACCAGANCAGAGCTGGGTTCTACCTTCTGCTCATTTTGGCTCTGACTCTGGTCCTCTTCCAAGTTCTGGCCAGTATTTTTCTGCTGTGTTGCTGCACAAAGCAGTCGTGGCGATGTTCTAGGGCAAAAAAAGATGGACGTTATTCTGTTGCTTATTTTGTCACATATCAGCATTTTCTAGACATACACTTTGACACATAGTGTCCACAAAATTCTCACATCAAAGCATGAATTCATACAATTCTAGGCCTGTGAATACTGCGTGTAGGATCCGCCGTCAGAAGCAGCAGACCTCCAGCCATTTAAACTGCAGCAGAAAATAACTGCTCCGAGACACCAGCCTGTAAGTGTGTGCTACATTCAGTTCACAGTCACAGAAGTTTCAAGGGGACTCCGCGTTTCCAGCACTGTGCTCTCAGCAAACAAGCTCCGTGATGCAATCGCCGGCAACAGCCTGGCTGAGAACAGGCGCAGAGCAGAGCTCGGCCGCGGGAGCGGCACCCCCGTCCCCGCTCCACGGCGAGCACCGCGGCCCGCACGGGTCCGCCTGCACAAACCAGGGCTCGCCCGCACGGGCCCGCCTGCACAAACCAGG
>VYXF01007598.1:1156980-1205947 GCA_013397295.1 Polioptila caerulea | reverse complement strand
GGGGCGGGGCGCGTGCCGGGCGGCCATTTTGTCTGGGGCCGGGGGGTGGGAGGCGCTGTCCCGGTGGTGCCGCCCGCGGGATCCGCGTGGTTCCTGTGCTTTCAGTGTACAGTTTCCAGCTGTGCCTGGAAAAGTTTGAAGATTTTGCCTCATTTTGAGTGCTGGATAACGCCGTTGCCAGTAACACCTTGTAGCACCCGTCAGCTCTACACAGAGGTTTCCATCTACACATGCTGGCTGTAACTGCTGTGTACACTCTTGCTGGACAGTCATTTCATTTAATGAACTCTTGAGCTTTCGTTAAATGGGATAATGTTGCTAATCCAGCAGTTCCAGATTTGGCCACCTGCTTGCGCAAGCTGTTTGTGCAAGTGTCCTGTGTGACTGGCGGCTGTGAGAACGCTGCTCCGTGACTCTGCGGTAGCTGAACTCGGGCAGGTCCTCAGTTGCTGTGTCAATATCTTGTTAAAGGGGAGGGGAAAAAGAATCAGGGTCACCTTTTTGTTGTACAGCCGTGAAGTTAAGATTATGCACAAATGTCTGAACACCAGCTGTTAGCTGGATTCCTGCATGCGTCTGTGCACTCTCCAAATGAAATCTGAAGGATAAAGATGCAAATTCTGTAATGCAAATGTAGTAGGTGTTATATTCAAGTGAATAGTTAAACTGTATACTGAAAAAGAGGGTGCAGAAGACATTTTTGGCTTGCTGTGTGAGAATCCTGTGGGACCTTGCTCAGCACAGGGCTTTGACAGAGCGCACCAGGGTTCCAGCATGGCCTTTATTCAGCAGATTGGTTTGCCTGGGATGGGCTGTGCAGAAAGCAGGATCGATGGTACATGAGGTCAGTGGCAACATTCCATGGCAAGTTTTGATCCCATTGAGTCTTATTTTGCCAATGGCTCTGACACTGGTACAGTCCCATGGCTTCCCTGTGCGGGACGCAGCAAAGAGGAGGGTTGTGTGCCGTGTCCTGTCCACATGGAGTGGTGGTCAATATCTGCTTCCTAGAAAGCTGATGAGCCACAAATTTCAAGCTTCATCCTCAGAAATACTGAAAGAAATAAATGAGGAAATTTGTTAAGATAATGCTGAGAAAGAATTAGAGAGAACAAGGAGAAAACCAAGAACAACCATAAAGGATGATACCCGCAGAAAGCCATGAAGAAAAGAGACAGAAAAGGCAGTTGGATCTTTAGGTCTGATGTTTTAAAAATGCTTCCTGAAAAGATTATTGCTTACAAAACCTAGACAAGCAGTCTGTCTGTCTGTCTCATCTTTCTTGTCTGTTGCTTTTCCCCACATCTTTGGATGTAGATTCCTATTTCAGCTTGTCTCCATTTCTTTGCTGCCTACCATCTTTGGAAATTGTGCTTGGTTAATGATCACAAAATCGCAGAATTGATAACAAAAAGTTGAGAAGAACTCACTGCCAACATGTCTCAATAACGGAGGATATATGTTAGACTTAATGTATCTGGATTATCTGGATTATTATCTTCTTGTATTGGAAGCCCTTTACCCCAAATGACATTTCACCGGCCTTCTGCAAGTAACCTTCCAAGGTAACACACAGTGAAAATGCATTTTATTATGAGTTTTGCAAGTTGAGCAGCTGTCATGAAAAACCTGCAGCTGACTTAGATGCTGATAGGTTAAGACTAAACAACATCTGCATCTTCAGGAGAAGAACATGCAAGTTTACTGGAGCCTGTTTGCATCATGGCTGATGTTGGCTGTAAGTACTGTCCCACTCAAGACTTTGATGTCTTGTCTGGGCTCAGGCAATTGCAGGCTGTTCTGGTTTTATTGCAGTGTCAGCTCATGAGCTGTGTATTTTTAAACTCAGCTACTGAGTATTCAGCATCTGTTGCTGGACCTGGTTGGCTGTCATAGTGTTCAGGAACAAGCACAGTTTTTTCTTATCCAGTCTTCTCCATATCAAGTGTTCTTCACATAAATACTGGGTTTGAATATGAATTGAGGATAAGTAATGCTTATTCTGAATTCAAAACAGTCAACCATCATCCCTGTATAGGCCATTCACTTCAGAGTTGGACTCAATGATTCTTGTGGGTCCCTTCCAACTCAGAACATTCTGTGGTTCTATGAACCAGCTGCTACTTTTCAACTTGTGGTTTGAAAGTGACTCTAACCTCTAATTTCTGTGAGCTAGTGATAGAATCAAATAGTCAGGATAGCATTCCCACTTCCTCTAGTGGTTAGCTTTGTGGTCTTGGGCAGTTACTTAACCTCATTTCTACATTTCTACAACTACAATTAAGGGCAGTAATCTTTCAGTACCTTACAAGAAAGTTGTGTTGTGAGCATGAGGGAATTTCTGTGATATTTTGAAAACTCAAAATATCAAATGAATAAGTCCTCTTTTATTAATAAGATTGCACTTGCAGTTAAAAAAAACCCATAATCCTTCAAAAGGAACAATGCCACAAATGTAAGATTTGTGCTTGAAAACTTAAATGAAAAATTAAGATGTTTCTACTTCTCTAAAAAAAACCCAAACCTTGTTCTGTCTCTTAATGCTAAGATGTAGTTTATTGATACTCAAACAGCAATGAGAATGTCATTACATTTGTGTTTCAGATATGAACTTTTTTATTAATGTTTTGAGGGTAAAGGAAAAGGCTGTCTTACCTTTTCCAATCAAATGTTATATCCCAGCCAGAACCAAATACTGAGCTGTGGTGGGAGCAAGCTTGGGGTGGGGGTGGAACCACCAAAAATATCTCTGTAAATATTCTAGCAGTGACCTTTCAGACCAGTAACCAGGAAACACCTAAATCAAATTAAAAAATAATAATGTAGCTGTAGGACTGTTGGTGAACTATATAGCAGTGAAGACAAACATTGGTACCTCTGCCCTTTAGAAAAGATCACAGATCAGACCACATAGCCACAATATTCCATAGTCTGCTCTGGGAAGATGCCTAGTGGCAAATTAAGGGACTTGTGTATAAAATAATAGCAATTTTTCTTCTGTAGGGGTTCTCCAGACTGAGAATCATGGGACTCCATGGGCCCATTTAAGACGGAGGACAATAAAGATTAAATCAGTACTTGAATTCAGAAACTTTTAATCTTGAAATGCAGGCTGGGATGTGTGTGCGTGTGGGGAGACAACCTTATTTGCTTTTAATTAGAGCAGTACTGAAATCGTTAATCTGTACATTCAGAATTTATCATTTTTAATGTAAACATTTTAAGGAAACTCTCCCAAGAGTTAATGTGTAAACTTACATTCTGCCTGGTTTCTCCTTAGGCTGAAAATACAGAATCATACATCTTGCTCTGATTATGAAGAGTACTTTGGGGTTCCCATAGCCTTCTGCTAACTAGTTTAAGGGTGTATTTTGTAACCATCTTGTTGCCTGAAGAATGTTGTTGCTGTGTTGGAAAGCTAATAGCTATAGCCGCAGGGCTCTGAAGAGTGCTAATTAGAGCAATTTAGAATAACAAAAGTTCTGTTCCTGGGAGGACAATGAAGTGTTCCTTCCACAAAGCAGCATGCCACAATTTCAGAGGCATTTTATTGTAATATAATGCATAAGTCATCTGGTATCCCAAGGATTTACAAATCTGGTTGTCTATTACAGTTCTCTTAGCCCTCATGTTATTGGGGACACTCGTGAGTGCCTTGTAGCATTCCTGGAGATATAAAAATGGAAAAACTCTGTCAATCAGGCATTGTCTATCTTACTTTATTTAGTTACCAGTCAGAACCAAGCTGTTCAAATGCACAGAAACAATTTACTGTCATGCTGATGTGGCTTTCCAGCTTGAGACAAAATTATTGAGCATTGAGAGAAGAGTTGTCAAATCCATTGTGATTCTTTAAGTGTGGTGTCATGGATTTTCTTAAGATTTTTTTCATAAAAATCAACTGTTGCCTCTCAGCTTACCGGAACAGTTGGACAGAAGGGGAGATCAGCTCTCTGCTCACATTCAGGTTTGCCAAGAAGACAGCAGTTTTTGGTCTCTATTTCTGCACATAGGCTAACAATGGAATGGTACTTTGACATTCAAATCTACATTTTTCCTCTCTTAATTTTTCTTTAAGGTTTGATGATTAGTTGCTGTGGGCTTCTTTCTGCTGCCCTTGTGTACAAGTGATTTGTATTAGTCAAAGCAAGTTCTGTACAGTGAAGGATTGTCAGGCCAGATGCTGGCAAATAGGCTGCCAGTAGCACCATAAAAGCCTGAGGTGCCTATTTATTGCTCAGGTGTGACTTTCTCCTTTGCCTGTGACATATTTTTTGCAATAACTGACAGGGTGTTGAATGGCAGGGTTGGTTGGGCCGATGCAGGGAGCTCTGTTTCCTCACAATGTTTTAGGGCTCAGAATCCCAGTGCAGTCCCATGGGCTGTTCTCTGAGCTCCCAGCTGGCTGCCAAAGGGGGAACGTTCATTCTGCTGACATTTTGCAATGATTTTGAAAAGCTATGAATGAAGGAAGTGTAAAGCAAAATTCAAAAAATATTATCTTCTGCTTTTATTCAACTCTAGAAAGTAGCAAGAGCTTTTAATTGTATTTCTATACCTAATTAATGAGGGGGTGAACATTCCTGTGGGACCACTGCTCTACCACCATTTAATCCTAATCTGGCTCGATGAGTCTGACCAGAATGGGGACAAGGAGTTCAGCTAAAAATAGCTGTAGTGGGGGGGAATAAAAAGCTTTCAAAAATTTGCCATATAAATAAAATCTGCCCAAAACATTTCTGGTGCTTTGTGTGAAGATCACAGTCTCTGAAGCTGGACTTGAACCTGTCCCTAAAGTGAATGTTTGTTTAGTTCCCACAAACATCTGTGAAGGTACAACTTCAACCATGAATAGGAGCTCATATCATCGTTAAAGCTAGGCCGATGACACTTAAGGCAAGTGTGTGTTTTTGTCAGATTTCCCTCAAAATCATTTGGATTCCATTACTGTGGTATATCTCCAGGTTTTGGATACAAAATTTGAATGTGAGTCTTGTGCCAGGCAGATACAGACAGAACTGAAGGAAAGCACTTAATTACATCCACAGTGTTTGCACCTTGTTCAGGAAGACAGAACATGGCTGCTTTAAGGTTTTTAACGGATGTCACCCAAAATACTTCCACTGCTGTCTTAAAGGTTACCTCAGATTCGTGAATCACATTGGGTAATGTGTTACTAATCATCAGAAACTGGGTGAAAGTTACTGGTTCAACATTGTGAATGCTCTTGTACTGGATGTTTATAAAATAAAATATCAAGAAGGGAATCTGTACTTTAGTGATTAGTGTTAAATAGGAGTTCTGCTGTAGCTGAAACCATGTAGTCTTCCCTTCTGCCTCCATTACCAGCTCCTGGTCTCTGCACTGTTCTCTGATCTGATCAGATGAGCTGTTTCTCATTGCCTCTACCACACATTGCTGGTCCTTGACTCTTGTCCTTATGTTGTCCTTTCTCCTTCCTCCTCTTTTAACTTCTGCTCTTCACTTCCCATCGCCACATCTGCTGTGTTTAGAGTGGGAGAATCTCTTTAACACACTGCTTCCATTTCTGCTACTCATTCCCAGGTTTTGCTGAAGCTATCCTCCCTTTAGATCTCACTGTGATCAAGAACAACTTCACCTTTTTGATACTGACTACAGCTTCAAGAGCACTGTGTTCCTCCCTAGAGATGGTGTGACCAGCTCCTCCTGCTCTGCACTATGGTGATGGGTGCTAATAATGCCTGTGCTGTGGGAAAGCATTGAGGTGGGGAATCCCTGCCCCACCATGGCTTCTCTTTTAGTTCATCATAATTACCAAACAAAGCAGGCTCTTCCATTTCAGAGAAATAGCTTTTCTTGTGACTATTAATGTCTGTATTTTTATCAGACCACCTTTCTTTGCTTGTTTAACTTGTATTTTGATACATTAAAAAAAATCTATTTTTATTATGTCTTTATTCATGTATGTATAACTTTTTCATGAGTCCCCAATTTCTGTGGCTGGCAAAGTCCTAATGAATAAAATTACTGTCATGTTACAGCTACAAAAATCTGCTCCCTCCTTGGAATGGGACGTGCAAGTTTGAAGGTGCTGAGGAAAGTAGGAATGATATAATCATAGAATACTTCAAATAAAATAGGAATACGTAGGAAAAATACTTGTAATATAATCTTACAGTTATGAATTGTTGAAGCACTGGTCTCCCTCATTCTGCATTAAGCACATATACTGAATGGTCTATTTGTGCTATTTTTACAGCGTTGTTGGCTCTGCAGGACAGATCCACCCAGACTAACTTGGTATAATTGAAAGCTGACAGTAGTCAGGAAGTACCAAAGAATTCTCTTGAGCTAGAAAACCTGCTTAAGTGTCCCGGGACATTGTCATGCTAATTAACTCTGAGCTGGTTGTGCTTTTGGAAAGCTGGAGTACCCGAGGCAACTTCTATCTCATGCAGCTCTACACTGCTCTGCAGATGAATTAGTAACTGTCTACACATTGATCTGACAGTTTTTCTGTTATGTGGGACAGAAGGCACTGTTTGGGACTGTTGCTTGTTTGTCAATAACTATTATTAATACTTTGGTACAAACCCAAGTGAATAAAATAAAGATAAACAAGAAGTTGAGGATTCAGAGATAACTCTGAGAGCTGTAAAGTAGATGCTGTACTTTTCTGCCAGAAGACAGTATGACAAATTCAGAGGATCTGTTCTCGTGGTCCTCTGCATTGCAAATAACTGTGTTTCAGAGCCAAGTTCTCCATAAACTCCAGCTAAACTATGTAGATCGTGTTAGCAGTTTGCCAGCACAGCTACAAGCAAGGTCAAGCAAGAGCATAGCACAGGAAACATTTATGCATTAATGGCAATTTCGTTGTTACAGCTTATGGTTTGTAAGGAATAATTGCCCAGCTGGGGACAGTTCCAACGCAGAAAGCAAATTTACCCAGGTTTTTACTTTTCAGATATTACCTGCCTTTGTAAGGGCTCTGCAGATCATGAAGTGTGTGCAAAATGCTGGTAATAGTCAAGTGATGACTGAAAGTCAGCCTCAGCTTCTGCAGCAGAGCCAGTGAATGGGAGAGACAGGATACATTTGTCTTCCTCTGGTGACACAATGTGATGGGTTGACCTCGGCCAGCAACAGAGCACCCATCAGCCCCTCTCTCACATCCTTCCACAGCAGGGACAAGAGAGAGGATTGGAAGGGCAAAAGCAGGAAAAACTTGTATCTCAAGAAAAAGACTGTTTGGTAAATGAAGAAAAAAATGAAAAAGGCAATCACCACTGCTCACCTTCAGGCTCATGCCCAGGCAGTGTCTGAGCCATGACTGCCTTGGAAAGATTCCCTCCCCAGATTTATTGCTGAGCAAGGCATATGGCATGGAATAACCTTTTGGAAAACTTGGGTCAGCTGTGCCAGCCATGTCTCCTTCCAGGCTGCTGTCTGACCCCAGCCAACTTGCTGGGGGATAAAGGAAAACCAGAAGTGGCCTTGGCACAATGTAAGCACTGCTCAAAATCAGTGTGTTATTAACACTGTTTTAACCATGAATCCAAGACACAGCATCATGCAAGTTGCTGAGAAGAAAATTAACTCCATCCCAGCCAGAGTCAGTACATAAAGTAATAGGTTAGCCTGACCTTGCAGTGAGATTAACACCCTGCTTGAGAAGAATATGACCTGATTCTGTTTGTATCTTCTTCTAATACATTTTATGAAAGCTATAAGCAAAATTTTCACATGGAATAGCTGAAATTGGGCGTCTGATCTCTATTTATGCACATAAACGTTTCAGTCTTCAGACATGTTCTTCACTTGTAGTTCCAGAACATTTGTATTAGGCTTCATTTTACAGTGGTTGTTTATTCATTAGTTTTTGTTTGCTTTTCATGACATATTTTCATTGTATATTTAGGTGAAATTCTAGTTATATAAGTCTGTAACCTAAATAAATATAAACCTCTGGTTTAGAGAAACTTGTTCCTGTAGAACTGTCTCAGTCTTCTTCTAGAAAAGCCTGTGCTGCTGTGGTGAAATATCACCTTGTTTAGGGATTTTCTGGAATGTAATGTATAGCAATCCTCCATTTGACCTGTAAGCACTCCTACTTTACTTGAACTCATGTTTTTCTGTGAAATGTTTTACACTTATTTCTGGAATGGAAGACTGCTTGAAGCACAGAAGCTGAGATAACATATAATGTGAGATAGATCTGGTATTAGGCTGGAAACAGTAATATTTTCAAAACCAAGCAGTGTTTTGACATACAAATGCTAAAAGGGTAAGGGGACCATCAGGCTTCATTTTGTTTGTCCAGTGAGACCACTGTGGAACTTGTGTATCTGTCATTTGGGTTGACTGAGTTTTGTGTCTTTTCTGCCATGCCAGTTATAAAGTATGTGATGCAGGTGCTGTTGTAGACAACTCATACCCCACCTGGCCTCCAACTCCTGTTCCAGAAGTGCACAAGCCTTGGTAAGTGCTGTTCTATTTCCACCAGTCCCATACTGACATCTTTACACACCTGCTTTAGCCACCCGAATCGCTTTTCAAACATCAGTTCTAGTGGATAAGCCTACACAGACCCTGTAAGCCACAGTCCTGCAGGTACTGTGTCAGCCATATCATTGGAGCTGCTGGACAGGCTCCTCTGTGCATGTCAAAAGAAGGGCCTCTCAAAGATATTTAAGACCCAGCAAGTTGCTCTCTGTCTTTCAGTCAGCATGCAGCTTTGCTTCGAGTTTGTCTGCCTGTGCATCCCCTGTGTTTGTATGTCTGCTTGGCTTTTGGCAAAATTATTTATGCCCTTTCCAGTCTGCCTTTCAGAATCATCCTGAGGCCTTTGTTTGGCTCAGTCTTCTGATCTTCAGTCAGTTTTTCCTGGCTCTGCTCTCATCTGCTTCACAGCATTTCTTGTGACTCTGACTCTTGTCCATGGTTTACCCAGCTATTTCAGGAGGTGTTTTAGTCTTGACTCTGCCATTTTATGCTGTCTTGTGAGTTGGCCAGAAATGTGAGGGTCACCAAAACCTAGCTTTAAGTTATCTGAATGCATCCTTATGTCTCATGTTGAATTCTTAAATACTTACTAGCATGTTCTTCATGCTTTGAACCCTAAGACAACATCAGAACACAGATTTTTAAACCAAACCAAACGAAACCATTGGCCTAAGAAGGCTTTGTATGCTCCTTAAGATCCTCCTGTAGCTTCAGATAACTCATTTCTTCTAAGTGAATAGAAAGGGAGATCAAATGTTTGGTGCTTGAGCCATATTGAAAATAAACCCCATTGCATTTCACAATAAATGCCCCAAGTGCCACAGAGAAGTGGCAGCCAGCATACAGCAGATTGGAAAGACCTTCTCTTATTTTTCTGAAGTTCTGAAATGAACATGCCTGTGAATGTATTTAAGCAATATATTCTTTATACTGCACTTTGTGTTCTGTAAATGCCCCTGAAAATCAATAAAAACAAATTTTACCTAATATATTCTGTATTTTGCAAAGAGACCAAGCCTTTCCTACTGATTTATTAATGTTTGGAAAAAAGTCATTGCACATAAAAATCTTATATTAGAAACAGTAATTCATGATGTTTTAATATCTTCTCCCCATACTTAAAGAAGAGTAGGAAGTACAGGAGTATTTTTTTTTGTTGCTCTGAAAATATTTCTATTTTCCGACAGTAACTGGCATCAAGAACAACAACAAAAATAATAAACCATACTGAGTATATGTCCCCTGATGTTTTATGTCTACTCAGAAAAGATAGGGTACAGACAATTGTTCAGCTGCAGTAAATTCTCATTTTTATTGTGCAGAGCTAAATTTATCCTTGGTGTAATTTTTCTGAAATCAGCAGGGTTATGTCTGCTAGGCAGGAGAGTGACCTGCTCTGATTGTGTTGCTGTTCTAGGAGGGGCTACTCTCCAGCAGAGTTTCTTCTCTTTGGTTGAATACACAACAGATACAGGTGAATTGTGCTTACCTGTACAACTGCTTGGGTGATTGTAGCCAGCACAGACAGGGGAGCACGGGGACTTGAATCTCCTGTGCCTTTCAGGTGCAGGAGATGGGTTCCTGTTGTTTCAGGGGAAGGATGCTGCTCCTTGTCACAGGCTTCATCTGAAAAGCTTTACCACAGACATGATTAGGCAAAAGCCTTCTTCAGAAAAAAATTTGGGCTAGTACTTATGAGATGTCCAGGCCTGATATTTTCTAGAGGGTTTCCTGAAACTGAGACAGGGAAAGCTTTGGTTTTTAAAATAAGTTTTTTGTGTTGTAGCAGAATATTTTGTGGTTATTAAAAAAACCCAAAACAACAAAACCAAACCAGCAGGTGGGACAAAAAAAAATAGGCCAAAACAGGTTTTAATTAAAGAAGTATGTCAGAAAGGAATAGAAGAATATAAGAAGTAAGAAGTAGGATTAAACTGAGATTTTTACATCCAAATTCTATTTTGATATTATTCATTTTCTCCCTGTTAGAACTGTACAGACCTAAACTGGGGAAGTTGCCCACAAACTGAAGATTCATAATTGACTCCCAACATTTCATATTCCAGTTTCCCTTTCATTGATTTGAAAATCTGGATTTTTAATAGAGCTGATTAATCTTTTTCACTGTCTTTGGAAGTATCGTGTTTCCCAAAATGTATATGGTTCATTTCTGTGCTTATTTTTATTTATTTTTAATGGATTCTCTCACTCTCATCAGTAGCATATATATGACACAGGTTGCCATGGTAAACAATGAATTTTTTATTAATGTTGTAAATATTAATTTAAAACATGAGTAGCTGGTAACTGAGATGTTAACACTGCTTTTGAGATTTTCCTGCTCCTGAGGTGACAGAAATTATATATGGAGTTAAAAATGTGAAAAGCAATGTGCCTTGGGAAGGAGGTTCTTTATTGGCAGTACAGCAGCCTAAGGGCACAGAAATGTAGGAAATTTGGACTGTGAAGCAAAGACAATAGAAGATCAGACAAAAGCTGCTGAATATTATTACAAGATATGACATGGAACCAAGGTTCAAGTTTTGAATTCCTTCTTTACATTTCTGTATGGAACTTTTGCTGTCAGTTCTTTTCGTCAGAGTGTGACCAAGTGGCTGAGCTGAATCCAGTATAAAAAAAAGAGAAGAGAGAGTAAAGTGATGTGATCAGCTTCAATGCAGGGATGGGCACAGGGCTGGCCCCCTGCAGTTTCATTTATGATGTTATATCTAACTTGCTGCTTTAATCAGGTAATTTTAGGCACATTTTTGATCAGTCCTAGCTACTCAAATTTCACTGAGCTCAGTGGGAGCTATCTGCTAGGGCATTCTTGAAAATTCACTTTTCTAGATGTAGAATATCTCTTAAACTCTTGTCCTTCATCCATTGTGAAATGAGTCCAAAGCTGCTTTCTTTCTTTGAAGATATGTAAATGGAAGCATTTTTGGATAGGAGGTAGTTTTGTCCAGTGGCTTTTTTTGCATAACCTGATGAGTTCTATTTATCCGTTCAGTCCTTGGTGACAAAGTGTTAATTTTTCACTGTTCATTCACTTTTGGAGCAGAAAGTCACAAGGTGGTTGTTGTGTTGCCTTGGGACTTTGACTCGTATTTGATGCTGTCACTGAAGAGTGATTTTAGAAGAAGGTACATGATAAGAGGTACTATCTTTTAGCTGATATGTTAAATTGAGGTCGCTTCTGTCAATGGCCCTCTTAAAAATCACCTCTGTGTCTTGTCAGACATTCCATTTCCCAGTGAAATTAATTCTAAAAACCAAGGACTGTGTCTGAGATATTACAAAGCCCATAATAGTGGCTCTGTTTGCCCCATCATCTTTGGCACTACTGGTATTTCACTTACTATTTTTGTCAGGACTTATATTAGAAAACTCAATTTTACTCCGTTCTGTATCACAAAGCAGCATATGTCACCCTAACTCCACTGAGCAGAGTAAGATTACTGCATGAAGTCTTATATCATCTGGTGATATATATGTACACACAAGATTACTCAGAAAATAACTTGTCACTATTGTAGACACTTCATGGTTGCTGGCAAAAACACTCCATACTGAAGGTCACATGTATATATACACTGATTTAACAGCTCTATTCACCCTTTGTAGAACAGTGGTGCTAACAGAATTCCAAGAGACCAGTAAAGCTTCATACTTTCAAGAAAAACTTCCTGATCCCCTCTCTTTAGAGGACTGAAGTTCATTTTATCAGAAGAAAATAGAACTTATTCACTACGTTGTTTTGTGAAAGTAAAAGCACTTTCAACTCCATTTCACCTTGGACTCTATTATAAGGACTTCAAATGTGTGCCAAATGTTGCCAGACAGAATACCTTATTGATTTCAGCATTAGATTTGACTTTCAGATTGTTAATTAATTGATTTGAATCATGTTGTAGGTTTTTTTTTTTTAAGTACTGATAAACAGTTTAGGTAGTTCAGTGTCTATTTCACCTGAGATGTAATTCCTTTCAGATTCCTTATAGACAGAAATCTTATAACCCCTTCACAAGAACAGAACTTGGAAAGCTGGTTTTGGTGCATCTCTCTCCTGCATACTTTGTTCACTGTCCTGTGTGCTTCTCTCCTCGATGCCCTGTAGTAGTGATTTCAAAGGCAAGAAGGCTTCTCTTCTGCTGCTCTCAGGAAAAGCCACTTAGATTTTGCCACATTGTAACCTATTGAAATGTAACATTTACTATGAGTAAAGTGTCCTGTGCCTTTGAGGTGGCTCTCAAAAGTCCAAATCTTTCTCTTGTTTTTATCCCAGTGTTCTGACTTAATGTGTGTCTAGAACTAAAGTTCATTTTGCCTATTTGACAGTGGCTGTCTTAAAACATTTCCCAAAACCACTAAGTTTCTTTGATCTCTGTGGAATGTGTTGGATAAGAAGCAAAAATATCTGACCTTATTATTTTGTCCCCAAAAATCTGAGTGATTTATTTGACTTCTAACAGACTCACACTCAGTTTTTCACAAGGTTCTCATCTGACTTTGTGTTAATTGATTTCTTTTATGGTTCCAGTGATATCTTACAACAGAAGAAAGTTATATACAACCCAGTAGTGTTGTGTTCTTTGTAGTCCATGGAAGACACCTAAAAAACTAAGCTCTAAAATCATTAGTTAGAGATACAAGCAAAGGTTGAGGTCACTCACTCTCAAATATCTCTCCCTGTCCTACTTCTTTAATAAAAAAAATGAAATAAAGTAGCATAACATTTATGAAGTCTGGTGACAATGCTTATTTTGATTATAAATTAGACAGTACTTGTTCCATTTTGGAAATGCAATGGAAAAATTTCAGTGAGCAAAGTTTCCAACTTGTTCAATAAAAACAGAGGTCTCTTTCTGAATTATGTAACAACAACAACAACAAATCCAGAAACAACATTGTGCTCACTGTCAGTCTCTCTGTGTGGAATTATATCTTGATTGTTAAATGGCAGCAGAGTCTTCTCAGCATTTTACAGCAAGCAAGCTGGAACCTAAATTAATATTCTACCTCTTCCATATAAAATTTAGTGATTATATAAAATAAATAGATAGACACCTTTTGGTATTTATTCAAGTCCTGAACATTGAATTAAAATGCAGAACTTCCTAGTTATGTCAAATGCTGTCATGAAGAGTACACTTGAAAGCAATTCAGCCATTACAGAGGAGTGCATGGCTTAGTCAGCTTATTTTTCTTTCACTTAACTTGAGTTCTAATGTGAAATTGCTTTAAAAGCTTTGTTTCTTTTTAAATGTTTTGTGGGCTTGCTTTCTCCCCTGAAATTTTAGTGGTCATATTTAGTTTAGGACTCTTTCCTTAATGAAATTTATATTTATAAAAGTCGGCAACCTTGTAGGCCAAATGCTGTGTTTATTTTCAGTTCAGATATAGCATAGACAAGAATATAGTGCTGTGGCTAGCTGGGCGTGGTAATTTGGGTCAAGCTGCAGTTTTGGGTACTACAATATAAAAAAGGCATTGAGCTACTGAGCAGAAGAGGGCCACAAAGGTGGTGAAGGGCCTTGGGGGGAAGCTGTGTGAGGAGTGGCTGAGGGCACTGGGTCTGTTCAGCCTGGAGAGGAGGAGGCTGAGGGGAGACCTCACTGCAGTCACAACTTCCCTGTGAGGAGCAGAGGAGGGGCAGGCACTGATCTCTTCACTTTCATGCCCAGTGACAGGACTGGAGGAAATGGCATGAAGCTGAGTCGGGNTCCATGATCCCTGTCAGTCCCTTCCAACTCAGCCTAGCCTCTGATTCTGTTAGTTAAAGTCATCCCTACGGCCCTCGGTAATGGCAGCACTGTGTCCAATGCTCTGCATTGTGCAGGTGATCTCAAAGCATCTCCTAGAAAAGTCATCTGAGACATCCAGCTTTGCATTGAAGGAAAGGAAGAACATTTGCTTGTTTCTTCTACTTGCAAACGTTTGGGGGCAGCAGCCTGTGGCAAGAGATAGGAACAAGCCTCTGTAAATAATTGATAACTGAGACATTCTTCCTGCAACTATGAACGTGAACCATTACCTGAACTTGCATTTCACTTGTTCAATGATACTTCAGGTCTTATTTTGAGGTAGAAGAACAACTTTCAGCATTACAGATGTGCTCATTTTGTGCTGCAGTTTTGCAGCATGGCTTGTGATGCAGGTTGCCTACACCAGTGTAATGGGAATGAAAAACACTGTTGCTGTGAGTTAATAACACTAAACACTTCTGCCTTATTTTAAATAGCTGAAAATTATGCAGAGCTATGATCTGTAGGACTTTGGAATCTTTCCACAGTAGGGAAAGGGACTTGTGCTAACTGTATGATAACTAACATGTAAAAATTGTAATGGTATATGGTATGTACACAGTCTGCTTTTCTATAGCAGACCTAATTTTGTTTGTTTTTAAGGCAGTATTTACAAGTAATTATCATTCTACTTATTGAAATGTTAGCTTCTGCATAAGAACTGCACTACCCTCTTTTTTCTTTTTAATTTTAGCATAAAGTTTTCTACCAAAACCTGCAATTTTGGTTTGTGCTAAAAGTTGAACTCCTGTTTGAATCTGCTGAGCCTGTGCAGATGCTGAAGAAGTGTGGGTAGAGCTGCTATGCAGAAGGTGTTTAAAGGGACAGACACACTCTTCAACTGGAGGTTGGCATGGCTCACGCAGCTGGTCAGATTGCTAAGTGTGCATTGCAGTGTGGTGCAAAATCAGCCACTGCAGCCCCAGCCAAGACAGGCATGGTTTAAGGTAAGCTTTGACCCTGTCCTGAGGAATGAGGACTCACATATTGTCACGTGGCTCCAATGCAAAGGGAGTAATTCCAGGCAAGCAATGGCAACATGCAGCTCTAGGGCAGTGACACTGCCTAAGGCAATGTTAGGGCAGTAACTGCTCCTGACAGCTGCTAAAAATCTAGTTTTCATTTGTTAGATTTGTAGCATAAAAATATACATGTAAACTCTCAGAAACTCAAAGAAGCAGATTTAAACTACACAGATTACATGTAGCACAAGAATGCCATAATATTAATGCATAATACTTCAAAATAACATTCATTAATCCCATTCAAGTTGCAAAGAGATTTGTGGGGAAGAGAGGATACTACATTACAAAGATTAAGCCCCACTGTCTAAATCAACTTGGACATTGAAAAGAATAAATGTCATGGAAAGTCAATAATATTTGGCTCCTGGGTGACCCATCTTATTTTAAATGTCATGCTCTGTACTAAATTGTGGCTCATTTTGTATATGTTACTGTTTGTTTTTTTTTAATTATCGAGATTAGACTAATGTGAGTTGGCCTGTGAAAGGAACAGTCACTCCCTGGCCATCCATTTCTGATTTTTTGATTCTTTAGGATTGATACCCCTGCAAAGGGTCTAAGAGAAAATGTTCTTAAACTAAAGGTGACTGAAATGCCTAGTAAAGATCTGTAGCAAAGAAACCAAAGATGTCAAATACTGTGTGAATTCTGAGACAGAAATGTTACGTAGAGAGAAGCAGACACACTCGCAACTCGTAAGTGTAGTTTGGTTCTGAAAGAGGGTTTTGCATGTACTTCAAATTTTCCAGAAAATATTTCACTGAAGTTGTGTATATGCTAAAATAAAAATCTTTAATTTATTGAGGTGAAAACGATAGTGTTTTCCAGTTACTTCTGTCTCTAAACTCTGCTTAAGTGTCCTCCATGTAATACAGATGGTTTTGATTGTCAGATAGTTGTCAACTTTGAATTATAGGTTGTTTTCTAGAGGAAAGTTGTTTTTTCAGGTTCTCTCAGAACAACTTCATATTAAATATATGCTGGTCTCTACTCTTCCTTAATATTTATTAGTCATGTACTCAGTGCCATCAGTAGCTTAGTCTAACACATACTGAAAGCAGTAGGAGATATTCTGTTGTTTAATAGGAGCTGAACTTCTGAAAGAAAAAATATCCTCTGAGATGAGAATCCAGTTTCCTTTCTGCAGTTTTAAATGTATTTCCTGACTTTTTTTTGAACATGAGAGAGATTTTAGAGAAGCATCTTTAAGTCTACAAGAGAAGTTGAATAAAGAGAAATGTCTTGTTTCTGTTCCAGCCAGATAAATGCTTGATTATAGTGTCCTCCTATATGACACCATGGAAAAGATCTGGCAGTTAATAGCTCTGTTTTGACTTTGGCTTCAAATAGCATTCTGTGTGGAAAATCCACACAGCAGGTGTCAGCTCAGGATATTCAGAATTCTTCCTTCCTCTGCTGCAGCAGACAGAGGAAACATAAGGATTTTGTAGTTTCATGTACCACTGGGATGGTTTTTCGTTCTAATTGCTTCTATTTTGCATCAAATCAATTATTCCACAGATTTATTAAATCAATGAGGTTCTACAAAAATGCAGGTAGGAGAACTATGTGGACTGCAGGCTTGGTAGCATCTCTCAGTCCTTGAAGAGATTATGGAGAAAGTCATGTTGAAAGCTACTTCCCAGCTATTTGAAGAGCAAGAAGATAACTGAGAACAGCCTTGATTTACCAGGATACTTGATTTTGCCTGATCAATTAATTGCTTTCTAGAATGAAATGAATGCTCTGTTGTAAAGGAATAGGTGTGAATGTTGTTTACCTTGACAAGGCTTCTGATGTGATCTCCCACAGCGTCTTCGTAGCTAAGTTGGTGAGACATGAATTGGGTAGTTTTGAAAATTGGACTGTTTGCTCTAAGAGACTCCTGTATGGTTTGGAATAAAACTGTCAGGTAACTACAAGTGATCTTCCTCAGCAATCACTATTGGAGCTGGTACTGTTCAGCATCTTCATAGGCTTATAGAATCATTTAGTTTGGGAAAGACTTTTAAGATCATCATATCCCACAGTTAAACAGCACTGCTGAGTCCACCACTAAACCATGTTCCTAAGCACACTTCTACATGTCACTAAATACCTCTGGGGATGGTGAGTTAACCCCTTCCCCAGGGCAGCCTGTTCCAATACATCGGCCTAAAGGGGCAACATGCACCCTCAGCAAGTTCATGAATAATGCAAAATTGTGTGTATGGAAGGACAGCAGTTGGTATGCTAGACTGGGGCAGAGCCTCCATACAGAGGGACCTCAACAAATGGTTGGACTGGGCTGGTAGAGTCCTCATAATGTTCACAACACAAAGGCAGTGTTCTGCCAAGACAGATTAGTGCAGGCTTGGGGCCAACTGTCGAGAAAGTGATGCTGCAGAGAGACCTGGGGGGTCCTAGTGGGCAGCAAGGTGATCATGAGTCAGCAGGAACATGCTCAGAGCAATGAAAGCCAATTGCATCCTGGGCAGCCTTGTCAGGCCTGTAGCCAGCAGGTCAAATGGTTATTCCCCTCTGCTCATTACTTATAAGACCCCATGTAGAGAACTATGTTCAATTTAGACCTGCTGTGCAACAGAAAGAGGAATAAATTGGAGCAGTCCGGCAGGGAGTAAGATGGTTAGAGAACTGCACCACAGGAAAATTGAAGCAGTGCAAGGAAAAGTTGAGAACACTGTGGTTGTTTCTGCTGGACAAATTAAGGCTAAGGGAGGATCTAACTGCAGTGTTCCACTACATCTAGGAGAGCAAGAGAGAGAATGGAATTAGAAATGCATAGAAGAAGGGCCATATGTAATGGGTACAAGTTTCTGCATAGGAATTCAAAGGCATTAGTCAAATTTCTTAGATATGATGTGGTTTTATTTTACAGAGAGGAGAGTGTATTTAAGTACTGGGATAGATTATCTGGAGAGGTTGTGGAGTCTCCGTCCTTGCAGATACTGTAATTTGTTAAGTCCTTGGGCAACCCAGTTTCACTTTGGAGTTCACCATGTTTTGAGGAAGAGGTTGGTCTTAGGAGGTCTTTTTCAAACTGACTATTCCCTAATTATCCCATTCTATAATAAGTCTTTACCTCTGGATATGACATCCTTCTGAAATGTAGGAGAGGTGTAAAACGGAGTTCAGAAAGAAGTGTGAGGTTTGGAAGTTACTCTGTGCACTTCCACAGAAGGTATTTGAGATCTTAGGTTAGTCCTTGAGTCGTCTCTCCTGATTGCCATGGGTGTATCTATCCTTAGAAGTGTAACACAGAGCTCAGGTAGTGCCTGAATAACAGCATGGTCCCACGTGGAAGTCTGAGCTGGCTTCTGGACTTGATCATACTGCTGCTTTGATAACGTATAAAAGTCGCTGGTTTGTTTTCCTCTGCCATTCTTTCCCTATTTAGACTGCAAACCTTTTGGCTCAGGAAGTGAATTTTAACTAGCTGTTTAGCACACAGCACGCCAGGGCCTCATATTGGGTAAGCTTCTAAGTAAAACAGCAGCTGAAAATGAACAATACTGTAAAAATGCAAATTGTTACAGCTGGAATTTCTGTCTGACTATGTTGGTTGTTTAACACTGAGAGAAAATGAAAGTCCTCGTTTGAGGACCTTATAATGAAAGTACAGTGTTGTACTGCTCCCAGAGAGAGACTTAAATTAACTTGTATTATAAATGGAAGTGCTAGCAATGGTGACTGGAAACTGGGATTGAATTAGAGTAATGTGGAGTAGAGAGGCTGGAGAGCCTTGTTACAGTTAATGGGGCAAGACAGGGGAGAAGAATCTGTATTTGCTCATAAGACTCTGCTTGTATCTTGGCTTCCTTCCCTGCCCTCCTCCCAAAATAAAAATAAAACCACAGGGCTTTATTTGAGACTGAAATCCTTATGTTACTTTCTGTGGCTTCTGTAGAGTTAATTCCTGGAGGGTACTGTGAGCCCTTGACTTTCAATTAATGTTGATGTAAAGTGCTCACAGGATTTATAAACCATAATTAAGAAAAATAACTGATGTGGTCTGCTTCCATAGTCTGTTGAGATTCTTTTGTAGCCAACTTTGCTGCCACTAGAATTGTTTCTGGCAAAGTGCTGCAGCTTCCTGTGTTTCCTTTTCCAGAACAAGGAAATGGCTGATCATGCCATTTCCCTGCAGCTTCTTACAAAGGCAGCTGGAACACCTGTTGAAACGAAGAGTTCAGAAACCAGGGAATAGTTCTGGTTTTGTTGCCACCCACGGGCTTAGAGCAGAGCAACCATAACGCCCACTCCATGGGCAGGAGCAGATGAACTCCCTCGTGGAACAGCACTGTTGCTGCTTTCTCCTGGTCTGTGCAGCTGTGGGTACCATCAGGACAGGATGTGCTGCTTCAGCAGAGTGAAATGCCTGGAGAGCCTCTCTGCTCTCAAAATCTGCCACAGCAATTTCTGACCATTGGGTAAGGGAAGTGTGAACTGTGTTTGCTGGTTTCTTTATCTTTCCCAGACTGAAAGCCTACATCTGAGACAGCTCAGGATGGGCTGAAACTTTGAAAAATATTAGTTCCTGGCAATTATTTTTCAGAATTCACCCATCTTATTAAAACAACAACAACAAGAAGGATTCTTACCTACTGAGAGTATAAAGCTATGATCTAAATTACTCTGGAGATAATATTTCTAAAAAACCACCCTATTTTCACGTTTATATTAACTTATCCTTTGCTCAGTTTTGCTCTGATAGAACCCCTGTGAACAAACAATGGGTATGTTGAAACTCAGAAAGCTTTAACTTTTATTTTGTTACTGCCCCGGCTTGTCTCATTACTCTCCATGAAGTTCCAGGATGTGATCTGTAGGTGATTTGTTATTAAATGCAACTAGAAAGGTTATATTGGTCTTGCAAAAAGTCACGGGACTTTATGACAGGAGATAGGGGTTTTTTCAGCTTTGTTATCTTTGTGGCCTCCAGCAAGTCATTGATTTTGGTGTCTCACTGCACCTATCTGCGTAAGTGGGCCCTGTCAAGAGCAACAGAGACTCAGTATTTATGGGGAACTTTTTAATGGACTGTTGTGTGGAAGTTAATTATATGATTTTGTAAGTCTCAACCCGAAATTTAGAGCTCATCCAGGTAGCACATGTGTGGTGCAAACATTGCTGTTCTCAGCTCTGTTGTTTGGAAACTGGATTAAAGTGTGTGCAAGGGAGGAGAGCCAGCAACAGTGCCTGAAGTCTATGAAGAGACACTGCACAATGCAGCCCACATTGCTGTCCTTGGTAACACTGTATGGTGGTCAGCATCAGAGAGGAGCTTCAGAGGAGGAACTTGATCCTTCTGAAATTAACAGGCTAGAATTTGAGTATCTTGACTAAATACGTAGGCCCAGAAAGGTCTCTTCCAATTGCAAATTTTCTGACAGAAAATTCTTGCTCAGTGATAATCCTGGGAAAACTGATTTACGGTGTAATCCTTCACACAAAATAGATTAATAGATGGCCAGCAGTAACCTGATGTCTATATCAAAGATAACAGTCCTATTAGATTAAGGATTTCTTTGGATGGTTCATTTTGTTGTAGGTTATGGTAACTGTTGTGCTTGGTGACACCTGACAAATGGCTAAGTAAAGAGAGACCATTCTAAAGCATATTCTATCATCTTTAATTTTTTGTTGAAACACATTTGTGATAATAGATTTTATTGTTTTGTTTGCTGAAAAGGAAGTATCTATGCACATAATTCTGTAAAATTCAGTTGGACTTCTATTACTAGTATATTTTTATGTGATAAAAGAGAGGGAGATAAAGTGATAAAAGAGCCAGAAAAAACAGATGCACTGATCTCAAACTGTGGGCTGGAGTCACAGGTCTGTTTAACTGCAGTATGAAGAATTCTGATTCCTGAATACATTTTCTTTGGTCTGATGATTTTAAAATAAGTCTTTAAAGTTTATGTATTTTTAAGGATTTAATAGTTTTCTTTAAATTATGTAGGGCTAATGGACTGACTTTTAGCATTGAGAAGGCTGAGTAAAACTTTTTCTTAGGCTTATGATTCTGGTACCTAGAGGCCTGTCCTTCCAGCTGATTGAAATCTGCATTAATAAAAATTTGTTTTGAGGATGGATACTAGTCTTAGTGTCTTTGGCATACTCACACTCTACAAGGATAACACCTTACTCCTGTCTTTTGAAAATGATCTAATTAATTTCAGTGGAACTTGTCACAAGAATCAAGAATTTTTATGGGTTTGGGGGCTTGTAAATTGATTCCAAATTAGACAGTTAGACATGAGGACTGTTCTAAGCTTTGACATCAAAAAGTGCAGCTCTGTGCTGCTAACCAGCTGCTGTGTTCCACTCCATTGTTTGTGCTTCCTCTGTCTCCCTTTAATTGTTTGATTAACTGGGGGATATTAGTGGTGTCTTTCAAGGGCTTTGAAATCCACATGTGAATGGTGGTGTAAAAGTGAAAAGCCATTCTTTGTAAATACCATAAAAATCAGGCATTGCTTTAAATGTGGCCCATGGAGTTAACCTCAGCCACTCCCTTTTCATTACTTGGCTTTATGAAAAAATAAATAAAACAATGGGGTATGACTGTGCTTATTAAAAACATATTTTATTATTAGGCATCCTATACAGAACATACTGTAATATCAATTTTTGGCTTCAGCAGTTTGGGAAAAGGGAGCATCAAAGTGCATGAAAACCAATATGTACCAATGGTATAGTCATTGATTTTCATAGGACTGTGGGAGTCAAAAATGGGAATTGATATTGCAGTGATGAGCTGGGTAATTGACCATTTAAGTGATTCAGGAATAGTCCTGTAGGTAAGGGAAGAGATGCCCTTCTTTGGTGCCTGTTCCGTATTAATGAGTTTTGTACTTAGTCTTTTATGCTTGTTTCATTCAGAGCAGAGCTCTAAGTACCTTATCTTGACTTGAGAGTACTTGGCATCTTGCAGGATCAGGAACTGTGCTTGCTGAAGCTTGCTGCTTAATTTAATTGTATCATTTTATTCACTGTTACTCACTCCATCTGTCCCAAAGTTAACATAGAGAAAGGGAAAGAGAAAGAGTGCCAGTAAACTGTAATAGCAGAAAGAAGGAACTAATTTTAAACTGCTTTGAAACATTTTTTTCTGTAAGCAATGTTGTCCTCCCAAGTGGCAAAATGCTTAATATAGAGGAGAACTGCAATAAACTTTGGTTTTCTTCCAACAACATAACATAGTGTATTGATAACACCTGCTTATAAGCCCTATCTAAAATGGTTTTTTTTTAGCCTAGGGAAATTGTCAAGTGGATAGGATGCAAAAAACCACAGAAATCTATGTAGTGATGATAAGCTGTAGTCAGGATCATACAGGGGGTTAATAAAAGACTTCATAGATTGTTGGCTAAAAGGAAAATCAGAATTACAATCCAGTGGGTTGTTTATGATCATTGCCTTTAACTAGAGATTAAATCTTCTAATCAGATTGTCAGCCTTAGTAAGTAAATCTTATATATAGAAATCTATACCATCTTTATAAAATTATGCTCATTTAACCTTTAAAAAAAACTTGTAAGTGGAACCTTACTGTAAGTGCAGCCCATGTCATTGGCTTCCACCTTGCAGCGTGCTGTTTGTTGTGCAGATCAATATTGTCTTATTGCTTCTGTGTATTCCCTCATCTACCTGTATGTAAGGACACAGGATTTATTTTTTGGTTTTTTTTTAGATTAGTATCCCCTTGCTCCTGTGGAACTGTGCAAATGTGTTTAATTACACACACAAGTATTATGAATGGCTTCCAAGTGGTCAGTTCAGGAGATGTCAGAATGGAAGTTACCTGGTCCAGAACAGGAACACACAGCCTCAATGTGAAGGGTTCCCATCTCACAGCAGTTGAAATTAGGAGTTAAGCCTCTGTGTGGTGTTGTACATGAAGCAGTGTTCCTTCCCTTATGTGTCATTGATGGATTCACTGTCAGCCCAGTTTGAAGCAGAAGAGTATTTTTGAAGCAGATCTCCCAGTTATCAACACTTACTGTGCATTTCTTTGCATCCCAGAACAGTTGCAGTTTGAATGACCTAAATTGCTTTCAGAGGAAACTAAACCAAAAGATTTGCTGTGGTATCTACCAAATATGCTCCAATCCCTAATAATGATGACTGAAACCATGAATTATCCTCAGCTCCTTGAAGGTCTCCAGTAAAACCAAATGCAGACCATGAAAAAGCTCCTGGACATTTGGCACTTGGTGCAGCAGCCAGAAAGCCCTCCCCACATGCTGCACACACTGACCTGATTTCAGCTCAGTTGGTCAGAGCCTGGTGCTGAGAACGCCAAGGTTGTGGGATCAGTCCCTGTGTGGGCCATTCCCTGGAGAGATGGACTCGATGAGCTTTGTGTGTCCCTGCCAACCCAGACAATTCTGGGAAAAAGGCCCATATGGCAAATATGCCTTGATGTTTGAATGCTGTTGACCACTGTGAAATTTGCTCTTTTTTTTTTTTTTTTCTGGGACTACTCCTTCTTCAATATTATTTTTTTTCCTTTATAAGTACTTTTTTGTGTTGCAGTCTGTCTTTGCTGAACCTTGGTCTCTTACACCATATCTCTCTTTTTTTTCCCCAGCTTGTTATTGTTTTGGTCCACTCATGTCTTGCTGCTTCAGACTCCCAGAAGGTCCAGCAAGGTTCATGCTGAGGTCCTAGGAATATGGTCACATTTATTACCTTATACTGTGTAAAAATATGTTTCTTTCTCTTTCTTGACTTGTGTCATAATGAAAAATCAATTCTAATAGGTTATTTATCAAGCTGTCTTGTAATGATAAAATAGAATAAAAACTAAGTAATATAAAATTATTTGAAAAATTCAAGTTAAAAGTATTTTCTTTTGAAAATACATCTTAAAAAACCCCCCTACATTTAAAACATGAGTATATAATAAGTTATGGTATTAGTAAAAAATACTTTTAGTTACTTCTTAGTATTTTTATTCCATAGAGGTTTATTATATTGTCAATATTTTCAGTAGTCAAACTGAGTCAGTTTGACTGCAGTCACTGAGTGAGGTTTTAAACCATTGGTTACTGATGCTAGAATACAAGTTTAGTTTTTTTTCTGACCATACAAAAAAAGCTGCCTTATTTTGGACTTCTCAGATAGTTCAGTTCAATAATTATTTACTGCCAAGCTGAGAAATTGACCTGTGCTGAAAGAGCAGAAGAAGTTGGTTTTCTCTCAAACTGTTTATAGGATGATCAGATCTACTAGTTAAACACTTGCTGACAATAGGAATAAGAATCAGATTAGTTTGCTAATTTTAGATTAGGAAAGCCTTTCTTATCAATTAGGAAGTTTTGTAGAGAAAATATGGGTTGACATTTTTCTTCAGATATACAGCAGACTGAAGATTTTTACTTTTCATAAAATAGTTTCAAATGCTGTGTTATACATTTGAGATGAATCAGAATTTATAATCCTAATTCATTTTGACAGAAGCTACAAAGAAGCAGACATTTAACAAACAAGACAGATGCTATTCACAGGAGTCTGACTCTAAGACCCTGAAGAGTCCAAACAATGATGTAGTCCTCAAATAAGTTCTTAATTTATTTTTGTCAGAAAAGAGAAAATCACAATGCATGCCAAGAATGAAAATTAACTAAGTAAATAATACAATTGCAAACCAAGAGTAACAATTATTTAAGGTTTTCTACATGGTAATTTAAATTATCATTAAAATCTGCATCAATCAGCATAGCTGCAAATTGTCAATAGTTCAAAGGCAACAGCATAGCTTTCTTTTCAGACAGCCTTACTATTCAAAGGTAGAAATTTCTGTGACAAGATGGCAAATAGAAGAAAGATTCAGTGGCAGGAGCCTGACAATTGTGTTTTCAGTAATTCCTTGGTGGCACAAGGCTTACTCAGCAGTTAAAGCTGAATTGAAATGTTCTCCCCTATATTGAAATGCTAAGTTACTCTGCAGGAAATCCCATCCACTGCAGCATGCTGTTCAGTTACATGGTGAACCAGTCTGTGACTATGGATGGTCCCTTGCTTTTTTTGGTATTTCTTTCTTCTTGGATAGGATGCAACCTATTTGCTCTATGTACCTAACACCTTCTCTATAATATGTACTTATTCTTAACTATAAGTACACAAAATAAACTGATCACTATAGGGAAATTGAGCCAACAAAAGCAGCTCACCTTTGAAAAAACAACAAAAGCCCTTAGAAGACCATTAATTTGGACTGAAAATGCTGAGCTGTGTTTTTAATTGTAACACTTTTAAATTCTGTGCTGTTACTTCAGGTTGTTTCACAATGGATTTAAATGGTTTGTGATGAATAAAATATTGATTGGTGGTTTTGGATGACAGATGCTTCTAAATCTAAACAAACATAACTAATATGAAATTCAAATTCTGATCAAACAAAATATTAACATGAATTTATTATTTTCTTGCTTTTAATAAGCACAGATGTCTTGCCAGTGGCTCAGGCACTTTCAAGCATCACTGCATCACTTTTTGTGGGCTCAGACATGAAGGTGTAGAGCTCTTTCTATATATGTGCCTTGCATGCAGAATCAAACTGGTGGATATTCAAGCATAACTGATTTTGCCTTTCTTAAATGGAAATTGTAGTCCTAATGTAAAAATCCTGAAACACTTTGCTTTTCAGGTACAATATGTGTTCAGTAATTTAGGACCAGAAGGGTCCAGCCTCATCAGTGAATCCTGTCCTGGTCTTGCAGGCAGTTTGAACATATAATCCCCTTACCAGGCTGATGCAGCTCTGGGCCTCTTACTGATTGACAATGGGTAAAATAGATAAAATTGCTGGTATTTGCTTTATCTTCTGCCCAGATGCTGAAGATGACATGCCCTAGTCTAAATGAAGTATCACTTCAGTGAACAATGAACACAAGAATTGCCAGGTATGTCAAAATATTGTGTCTCTAGTCTGGTATCCCAGGTCTGACCACGGCCTGTTCCACAGTGAGATTTGAGAAATCCCTTCCTAAGATCACACAGTGACCTTCCTCTGGAAGAGGCATTTTTGTAATGGCTGTCAGTGAGAAATCCAACCAAACACGAAGTTAAATGTTTGGATTTTTTTTACTCCTGCTATAAAAATTGTGTGTTCATCCTGTTTATATAAACATTTAAAATTTGCTTTTAATTTGCTGATGGTGTTGAATTTCAGAGGTTACCTGTCCATTTTTGTATTTAAAAATCCTTCTGCCTTTTACTTCACTACTTCACTCAGGGAAGTAGTGAAGGTATACCAAACCTTGGCTGACTGTGGCTATACCATTGATTATACATGTCCATCATATGTCTCTTCTTGTGGACATCTTGCTGAAGCACTTATTTTCCAAGATAATAGAGGAAAGTAAGATTTTCAGAACTAAGTGCACTATTTCAGCTGAAGACATACTAATGACTAGAATTAGATGGCATGCTAAAATATTTTTTATATCAATCCATTGCAAAAAATAAATCTGAGAATCTCAAGAAGTCATGTTTTCCCCTCCTTCTCCCATAATCCTACACATTGTTTGCCTTTTTATTTGCAGTTGCCTGTTAATCAGAAGCTTTTGTATTCAATCTGTTTACAGTAGTGCTCCTGTCTCTTTCCTGAAAGCTTCTAATTAATTTAGAATTTATGTGTGTCTAATTAATTCAGACAGGATTAATGTATAGCGAACTATGTCTGGATTAAAACCCTCACGTGTTGAATTGCTGAATGGACTGGTGAAAGCATGCAATGCCTGTCAGTTCTAAGGAATTTTGATATGGTAAAAAACAAAAATTTTCACTAATGAGAACAGAATTTGTGGTGGTATCATCTTGGCAATTTTTTCATAATTGATATGTTTTTAGGAAATCTTCACCAAGAGGCCAAGGCTGGCATGGACCAGAGCCTGTGCAGGTGTCTTTGAGTGGTGGGCCGGGAGTGACAAAGCTGACACCGATGCTCGCTCTGCATTGTTGATTCTAAGAAGGCTCTGGGGAAAGGCAGGGGGAGTATTTTTTTGTCATCCAGGGGCTTAAAGATATTTCTGTCCTTCCCAAAGTGATGTCCTGACTGTGTTTTCAAAGAAATCGTGGAATCCTCTAATGGTTTGTGTTGGAAGGAATGGTAAAGATCATCTCGTTCCACCCTCCCCGCCATGGGCAAGGACTCCTTCCACTAGATGGGGATGCTCAGTGCCCCATGGTTGCCTTGAACACTTTCAGAGGTGGGGAATTCTCTGGGCAACCTGTGCCAATGTCTCACCACTCTCACAGTAGAGACTTTTTTCTTAATACCTAATCTAAACTTTGTCTCTTTCTGCTTAAGGCCATTTCCCCTTGTGCTATCTTGTCAAAAGTGCCTCTCCAGCTCTGTTAAAGGCCCCCCTTAGGTACTGGAAGGTGCTGTAAGGTCTCCTTAGAACCTTGTCTTCTCTAGGCTGAACAACCCAACTTTCTTAGCCTGTCTTCATAGCAGACATGCTCCAGCCCTCTGAGCATCTTCACTGCCCTTCTCTGGACTGTCTCCAACAGCTTGATGCTCCTTGGGTCAATGAGTCAGACAAATATGTCATTCCTTTAACAGCCTGGACAAACTCAGCTAAACATGGACTGCTGACCACAGCCATGGCCAAAGGATCCAGCAGGGATAATACATCCTGATTCGAAGCAACAGTGCATGAGAATTGTAGCTTCATTAGCTGCAATTAGCATGAATAAGCAACATGCTGAGATATGTTCAAGAGTGCAGGATGAGAAAAATTTGAAGAAAATTACATCCTTTTACCTCAAAACACTTAAAATGGAAAAAAAATGTATGTCTGTGCAGGAGCAATACAGTGTATAGCCTATTAACTGGTTGAGTCCTGATGTGCATATAGATATGAAAACCTCATTTCATGGTGAGAATGTATACAGTATGTTCAAAGAGTGAAAGGACACAATACACTGGGTACACAAATTAACAATATATGAGTAGTTAGATATTTTAGATTGATACAGAGAGTAGATATGTAGTAGATTGATATATCTAATATATGCACATATATATTAGATACAGGATTAAATAAAAAATAGCAGTATACATCTGTCATCTTATTAATTGTACACATTTTATTTAAACAGCTGGATGACGTGATGGAAAAAAAAATAATTTCTTGTTTCCAGAACTTTCAAGTGCACAGCAATTAAAAAATCTGAGGGTTTTTGATGTACTTTCTGTGATTATAAAGGAATCTTCACCTAATGCATGAGTCAACTTGTCATGATAGGTCTTACCACAGACCATCAATTGTTACTTACAAATTCAGCATTCATCCCCAGTGTTCCCTCCCTGTGGCAGTCAGTCCAAGCAAGACTCATCCGAGATACCCGGCATCGGAGCAGCGGGACTCTGTCTGGGTACTGAGTGGTTCAGGACTCTGGCCCTCATCTCCACCATCAGTAATGTCTGTCTAACTCAGGGGAGCTGGAGAGGACCAGCACTTTTCTCTGTTTAAGGCTGCACAAGGCTGATAGCAAAGTGTCTGGCTTCTATAGTCTAAGGTTATAGAAAGTGGAGAAACATAAAAACATCCTCAAGAAGTGACCATTCCATGAGTAAAGTACACATATGCGTGTATCTGGGCACACATTTGTGCTAGAGTAAGTCAAGAAACTGTCCTGGTTTGGCCTTAAAACCACTACAGAAACCAACCATTTTACTTAATTACATGTTAGCTCATTTCATCTAGTCATCATGGCAGAGGTGGATAATGATAAAAATCTCTCTATCAGGTAAATAAATCCTAAAGTGCTAAACCACTGATACTGAAAGATACCTGCTGAGGTTGGGAGTGTCATTCCCTTCTCCCAGTCTTCCTTGGGTTTGAATCCACAGAGGGACAGAGGGACCTGGATACATTGACTGTCCTCATACAACGCAAACTGGAATTTGTTCTTTTAGTGCTTGTAACTTCAAGTACCCTGTTCACCTTCTGTACTCTGTTCATAATTAATTATTTGCATATCAATTATGAAAAGCACAGGTGCCCAAACTGCTAATCTTTCATGACACTGAAAGATTGATTTACTGTACTAAAAAAGTAAAATCCAGCTGTCTTTCTGCGTTTCTCCTCCTTACACTGTTTCTGTGGCTGGTGCATTATCAGCCAGCTAGGACAGTTTTATTTGTCTTGTTTTTTGCCAGTTCATCTTCAGATTGACTCACTGTACAGCAAATGCTGTAGCTACAGTTTCTAGTGAGATATTTTAAAATTCTAATTAAGTCTTGCTGCTGCTCAATACGTCTGCAAACTGTCAGATTGATCACAGCATTCACATCACTCAGTGGTCTTCTGCGTAAGGACATGTTGACTTGAGCAGCTTTCGTGCTTTCAGACAACTCATTTCTGCTGATATACATTCTGCATGGAACTTAGAATGCACCAGCATTTTTAGAAGAAGAAAACAAAAATACTGGGATAAATTTATTTTTATTTCTATTTTGTTTATTACATCCTCCTTTGTGATTATAAATTACAGAATCTATTATTCCTTATATTAAGGAATGTGGATTTTAAGAAGCGTTCACTTGCAGTTTATAAGAAAACTTTTTTTATTTTAAATGCATTGATGGGTGGGTTTTTTGTTTGTTTGGGTTTTTGTTCGTTTGTTTGTGTTTTTGCTTGGTTGGTTGGTTGATTTGTTTGTTTTTGTAGAATATGAGTTATTTATTACTTTGGTTTTTTCCTTATCATGGAGTGTGAAGATCTCAAGGTCTTATGGAGCTGTGTTTCCACAGTGTACCCCCAACAAAGCTGCTTTTGATTTCAGTAGGTGCCAATGCAACAAGAGCTGTCCCTCTGATTTTAAAAGTGCTGAAAATAATTAGCTTTTATTCAGAGATTTGAAAGTCTACTATATTTTTATTCAGAGATTTGAAAGTCAATACAATACTACAAATGGACCTAGGAAGGATGCTGGTACCAGATGCAGCCATAATGTGAAAGAAGGGATACTGCTGGATACATCTGACCAGTATTACATGCTCCTCCTGGCTCATTGCTTCCCTTGCACCCACAGTACCTTTATCAAGTGTAGGGACAGAGAATGGAGTGAAGCACCATGCCCTGACTTTCCTCCACAACCACTCTCACAACAGCAAGAAGCTCCTTCCTTTAGGGTCAGATTCTGACACATTAAAAATAATATAAAAGATAAAATAATCCTTCCACCCCTGCTCCTTTCTTTTTTATTTCTTGCGGCTATACCTACTCTCTTTTTCTAGACAATGGTGTGTTCTTGCAGTTGGATGTTCCTCTTGTGGGTTTAGCTTCCTTTGTCCTCTGAGCAGCACCAATAGGTTTTTTTGAGTCATTTAGTGAATAAATAATAACAGCCTCTTTGCTAGGGAAAGACACAGCCAGGTCTGGTTTCACCAATATTTATGCCAGAATTTGAAAGGGAGTAGAAGTATAATATTACTGCATGTTTTCTGAGAACAGGTTGGCTGGTGAGGGAGGTGTAACCTGTTTGTGTTGGAACAGCTTTGATTCAAATGTTTTCAGGTATCAGTGTCAATCCATCTTGAGTTTTCTTCATGCTAGTAGCTGTTGAGGTACATATTTTAAATCAGGGGAGCTCACTAAAACATGGTTTAATGTGTTTGTAGTTTATAACTGGAAGGCTTTGTCTGGGAAAAACTGGATTTTCTGACACTTTTTCTGCAACTAGACTTTTTCTGCTTAAACTAGACAATCTTTTGAATATACAAGAAATAATTGTTGAAATTGTAAAGGTTCTCAATGTCCTTAAAAACTACTGGAAAAAAAAATCTGATTTATTTATTTGTAAAGGAGAGTTTCTACTGCAAGAACTGAAAGCAGTTATCTCAGCCTCCCTAAGAATCCTGTGCTTATCACCTCCCACATGTTTTAGGAGCAGACTTTTAGATATAACACTCAGATCCTTCTGTTAGATCCATTTTTCAAACTCCCTGAAATCAGGTACATCGTGATGCTTTCAGAATGTAAATATTTAATAGAGACTTTTTGCAGGAGATGGAGCCATATTGATCCCGTGTTCCTAACCTTTACAACTTTGTCATTTATCTGACTGAAATTTGAAAGCTGTCCTTCCTGGGGTTTGGTATTCTCTTTCCATTTGTGCTGAACAACCTGAGAAAACCCCAAACCGTTAAGACTTTAATTGTGTAATTCAGTTTCTCAGCTTTATTGGAACTGTGTGTTTTGGTTCATTATTGAAATAGACTGCACTTCATAACTAAACTGTAAGCTGAGAGTCCAAGTGTGAGTGAAAAATTCTGAACTTCATGCTCAGAAGGTGTAATTCAAACAACAAAGCAGATATTTTCCAGAAGGAGTAGTCATTAAATAGAATAAAATCAAAGCTTCCAAAACTTTTTCTATGTTGAGATTGTAAGTTAGGATAATAAAAGTTTTACTGAAGAGAATTAATTAAATGAAGTTATATGCAGACCATAAGTAACAGAACATTCACTATGACTGTGATGAGAGGGCACTTGATTTTAGTTGAATTTGCTCTCTTTCTATGAAATTAATGATACATGTTTTTCATGGTTTAGAGCTAGAATTGTAATAAGTAGCAACTACACCTTACTTCTATTCAGAATATTAGTTGTATGATAGAGATCATAATTTCTGGTATTATCTCTTGTTGACAAGACTTTGCCCAATCAACCTGGAATAGACTTTGCACTTTATTATAGTGCAAAGGAGCAGGTAGGTGCCATGTAATGTTTTAGGAGAGTAGGCAATATAGAGGAGATTGGTGTGAGCAAAAACTCTAAAACTGAAATAGTCATCCTGCAGGAGGCTAAAACAGAATGTTTAGAAACCTAATAGTTTGCAGCTCCTTTTTCCTGGTGAGCATTACTAGAATTTTACCATCAGTGTGCATTAGGAAGAGTTCAATAAATTTTAACCAAAGTTGTTGCTGAAAATGTCTAATAACTAATAATAATCTATCCATCAGATACAGATTTCTTCCTACTGTTCTGTTTTTGCCATTATGTCTTTAATCCTATTTGTCCAGAACACATACTCAAGTCTACCCTCACAATTTCTGAGACATGAAATAATTTCTTTTCCCAAATCCCTCTGTGACTAGATGATGATTTCTTACAATTCAGTAATCTTCCACCACTTCCTTCACTGAAACAACACATTCCTTAAGAGGGAGACTTCAGGCTTGGTCCTTTTGCACCAAGTTTCTTGGGCCCTAGATGTTCACATGGCTGACTTGCTTAATATCTTGCAAAAGTTAATTAAAGTTCATGAAATTAATAGCATTTGGACAAAATTCTGGTAGTTGCCCAGTTAGTTTGATAATGCCATCATGTCAGTCATTGAATTTCACATGCCTTTGTTGTTATTTAGTTATTATTGCTATCTGAGGGATATCTGATATCTGATGTTCATAGGGATAGAAAGGTGTGCTTGCTGCTGTGCTCTCCTTTTATAGTTTAGCTACTTTGCATTTAAAAAGTTAGAACGATGATACAAAGAAAGTAGAGAGATATAAATAGAACACTTTCTCTCAATATCCAGTAACAGATGTTTGGAGAAAAATAAAGGAAACAGGGCAAATACTGAATAATCTTTCCCTGGTGCCATCCAGCCTTTCTGTAAATGGCAACTTGTGGACTTTCAGGCTTACCTGGATGTTCCATCTGTATCATGATGCTCAAATGCCTTAATGTCCCATTACCTGTCTCTACTGTCTCTTTATACTTCTGGCTTCTACAACATCTCATGTGGAGTTTAATTATACTAAGAAACATTTCTTTAAAAGTGTTTTAGCCCTCCTGCATGCCAAATTCATGAGCTACTTTCTCCCTTCCAATTATTTCATTTCATTGTACTCCTCTGCAGTCATCCTTCAGCTAAGCTCAAGAGTCTTACTAGCCTCTTCTCATACAGGTGTTGCTCATACTTTCAATCATCCTTGCACATTCCCTTCTTCAGGTTCTGTTACATCCTTTGTGAAATGGCAAGATCAGCACTGCAGACAGAATTTCATAGAATCATAGAATGGTTTGAGTAGGAAAGGACCTTATCCACCCCCAGCCCTACCACGAGTAGGGACACCCCTCACTAGAACAGGTTGATCAGAGCCCCATCCAACCTGGCCTTGAACACTTCCAAGGATGGATGTGGAATCCACAACTTCTCTGGGTTTGCATTTATTCCCAATTTCTGTTTTAAAAAAATGTGACCATACTAGGGCAAAGTAATGTTTGAATACCATACTAGGGGAAAATAATGTTTGAACACCTTGTCATGACATTTACAAGGTCTTTTCAGGGAATTTACCCTACAATCAGCTGTGCAGTTCATCCAGGAAGATGAGAACTTACCCCTTTAATCCCATCTAATGCACCCTTTCCTGCTTTTAAGGATTTTCAGAGCACCCAAGAGGCGAAATCTCTTCAGTGGATATGACAGGTTCTATCAGATAGAACAGATACTTCTTTGACCTGTACTTCCTTTAGCCCTTTCACTTCTGAGCTCCACAGCTGCCTCTGGATGCTTCTTTGGTGTAACTGCTGCTCCCTAGGTTATGTATGCAAAAGTCCTCCCCAGACTGTGTGTATGCCATACTCTGGTCTATGCTGTGTATATATGTATATATACACGTACTGTAAGTGTATACATACACTGTATATGCTCCTTCTTCATTACTTTGTTTTTCAAGTGATAACAATTACAATTGAGATGATATTTTCTTGTGCCTGTGACACATCTTCAAGTGAAGATGTCAAAAATCCCCAGGTATCACTGCTACAGTAATAAATACACTAAATAAAAATGCTAAATACACAGTAAGGTTACTAACAAGCACTTCTATCATAGTATTGTCTTCATGGTTTTATGCACAGGAAGTCTTTTGTACTCATGACATGATAAAAAGTTATTATTGATGGTTGAAACATCTGCTTACTAAAGCTACAAAATATTCCACTACAAACAAACTTCTACCTAAGATATATTTTTCTCCTCATAATCTTAGACCTGTACGTACAACATGTAAGGAGTTTTGAGAATAATAAATGAAAGTTGCTGTAGAAATAATACAAGAGTGGTTAAGAATGACTTTTAAATGGTTCGGTGAAGTAGATACTGGAAAAGCAATCTAAATTCTATCAGACAAGGTAATGGAGGGTAAAGAAGCTGGCAAGCAGAGTGACTGGAAAACTAAACGATAATATAAGCCTAAAGCATAGAAGAGCTTTGAAAATCTGTATGCAAATGGGCCAGGAGACCAAGAAATACAAGTACTGTAGCTTGAAAGGAGTAAAAGGAATATCTGGTTGAAAAGGGGGAGAGGAAAAGCTGAGCCCAAGGTATTGCTGAGTACTTGTGCTCTTTTGAGGGCTAAATTCCCATTTGTGGTGCTCTTGTTTAAAATAAAGCCTATGCATATGTAAAATACAGCTGGTAATAACCATCTGGTGAACCTCTTGGCTCCAAACTAGGGTCAGCTGTACCTCAGCCATTCTCCAGAAAGCCTTGTTCTACTGGTGCTCAAAAAAGTGCACAGATAGCTGCTGAAACCAGAGGCATTCTCTTTCAAGTCCTGCCAATTCACCTTATGGCATGTTTCCTGATAGCTCACCTTAGCATTTCTTTCTGTGTTTCAGACCCTTTACTTCCAGCCGCCTCCTCAGCTGATGAGAATGAGATCTTGCTGCCATATTAGCTTAATCTCAAACTTGGTTCTCTGCTCCCCAAATCATCCCTAATGTTTGTATGATATCCTTGGGCTCTAGTGTGGAGTGATCTGGATCTGATCACCTCTGGAGACAGGGAACATGTGTCATCAACACAATAGCAGAGATGTTGTATTCCTGTCTTGCGTATTTTACAGAGAAACATTTTCATATTGGCCTGGTAGCTACTTGTACCTACTTTTTTGGCTGGATATCTAGTACCCAATTACAAATGTATGAATGTACCATATTAAGCCTGGAAGAAATGCCTGGCTTTAAAAGGAGAATGTTTCTTAGAGAAATCCAGGAGAATACAACCTGGGGGGGGAAATATTCATAGCTGGTGAATTCTAATTTCAATATGTTTCATCAAAAGTGTTGTGACAATAGAGTGATTACTGATATTTTTTTTGAGAAATACATAATAAAAATAGCAGAGAGGCAAATTCAGTTCTCATCTGAAACAATTGCTGAGAAAGGCGTTCCCTGTGATTTTCTAGAACTAGACAAGTATGCACAAGTTTCTTTAGCAATAAAAAGTGCTCTGAAAAGAAAGCTCAGCTCCACAGTCCAGCCACATGACAAGGTATCCTGAGTGAGTGAATCAGTGTATCACATGCCTATCACAGGAGGATCCTGTGGGAGTCTCAGAGATCTGGTGTATATTGATGGCCTTGCTGCTGTTGAATATGGTAAAATAACAGATGCTATATTGAAATTTTGTGTGAGGAGAGCACTATTTTTAAGTATCTTTTCCAACATGGTTCCATGAGGATTTGGAAAGAAGGATGTCCAGAGAACATGCCAGATGAATGCCCTTTCTGTATTGGTCAGTGCTACAGCTGCACTCAGTCTATAACCAAGCCTAAGCTCAGCACGTGTGGTGTTTGGAACCATTTGCTCTGTTGACATCAAAAGGGGTAAGAATTTGATGTAATTTGCTTTATTTTTAGCCAGTTGGATAGTGCCACATATTATTTAGTTTTGATTAGCTTTGTCAATGCACAGAGCTAGTACATGTTACACACTAAAATTAATCATTCAGCAGTGCCAGTTACCAACTCTCAGCATTCTGAGAAGAGCAGCCAGAAATGCAGGTGTGCAGATGAGGACTGTTGTGGCATTAAAAGCCAAACCTTTCTGCCTCTTACACCTGCACATGTTTGGAAAATAAATTGAGCCAACAAAACCTCCTCTAAAATATTATTGTCCAAGGATTCCCTCCCAAACCCTTGTGACACACATATCAAAGAAGCAGATGCTATTCTGAGAAGGGTAAAGCATGATATTGCACAGAAGGTGATGTGATCTACTTATGCTCATCAGAACAGCAGGAGGTATTTGATTACCTGCAGAGTCTGGCCCTGACTCAGTAGATTGGTGTATGGTTATCCAAAAAGCCTCCTCTTGTTCCACATTAAACCAACGACAGTGTTATTATCTTGTTGCCATTAGTGGGTCAACTCTTGGCAATATTTCATGAGATTGTTTTCACATTCCCTCGCTTTCAACTCAAATCTTCGCAAATATCTTCTTTCTTGTTTATTTGTTTTAAGGGAGAAACTTCAACTTTCCACCTGTCTTCCTTTTTGTTGTTGTTATCTTATTGTAGGTTCATTTATTTTAACACTCAAAATTGCAGGGTCAAACTAACTACAGAAGTGGTGCATTTATTGATTCAGTGATAAATGCCTCATTCACAATCTGCATGACAAGATCTGGTTTCTGTAAGAAAAATACTCTGAACACTGTTGCTCTACTTTTTTGAAGATGTTGATTCAGAATGTTTTAGAAATTTGGTCAAGTGAATCTGTGGAAACAATAAATCCCATAGGATAATATTCTCTGAAAGTTGCACAGACCCCCATGAAAATTCTGCTGCTGAAAAGCAAGGTCCTCTTGTAACACAGGATGCACAGATGACGAATATGTATCTTCTGGAAGTCTGCAGGAGATAAGAAGATAAAGAATGGTACAGAACATTCATAATCAGTAAACCTTTTATGAAGAAAAGTCAGATCTTGCCACTCCAGGAAGCTCCCTAAGGAAAAAGCAAACATGGATGTGAATCTCTTCCTGGTGTCCAGTGAGACGTGTGAATCAGGGAGGAGTCAGTGCAGTCTCTGCTGGAGTTGCAGCTGAGTAAATCAGCAAAAGCCCAGCAGCCTTGGTAACACTGCTGGGGCCAGCCCAACTGAGCTTAGGCAGAGCTAGCTGGGTTGTCTCTTTCAACCCTATGTGTGAATCTATGTGTAAAACTCAGGGAAACCACAATTACCAGAGGACAATGATGGGGAATACTGGCAGAACTCTTTACAGTAATAAACACCATGAAGAGAAAGAGTTAATTTTTTTGGAGAGATTGAAAGGATATCTAACTAACTGGAAATAATGGAACCTGGTTAAAAAAAAAAGTGAGGAAATTATTTGCATTATGGCTCTAAAGGAATCTTTCTTGGAACATTTTCTCACACTTGGGCTTATTTAAGGCTTACATGCACCTGAAGAAGATCCCTGTAGGCTTAGTTTGCATGTCAGTAAGACTATCTAAGGTCTTACTGAGTTCAACCCCAACATTTATATAGGAGAAGCAATAAGTGAATGGCTGTAGCTGTTCAGACATTATTAAATTTGATGTATATGTCAGAGGTGGTAAACTTGTGAATGGCCAGAGGCTGCTTTTATTCTCTGGTAGATGTTTGGTGGCCAGAAGTAGCAGCAGTATTTGTGTTGCATTGCATGACCTGTTCTAGATTAGCACCCTCTGTGTAACCCATACACCAAAATACCTTTAATCTGGCTGGTCTGTTGACCTGATGGCATACCTGGGATCCAGGTCTAAGGTGTCACCCCTCTAGGACCTAAAAACTTTTAACTGTGCTGCAGATGGATTTCCTGCCTGGTTTAGGGGTCACAGCACGAATAAGGCTGTAGAGTAAGTTGGAAATAAAAGGTCCAGATGACCAATATGACAATTAAGGCATCATTAGTATGGGAAATACAACCGTGAAGTGAATCCTTCTCTCAAATGCTAATGCTTTGTGGATACAATGGACATGAAATTGGTATTTGCACCATTTTAACCCTTTTTAAAAATTCATTGAAATGTTTTATTTCAAAGGTTGCAAAGGAAGATTCTTATTGAAATCAGTGGATCCTTTTGCATGACTTACATTAAATGAGTCAAGTATGTGCTCAAGATCTCTGCTGATTTGTGAGCCTTGGTAAGGATCTTCCTTTATTTTTTTATTTATTTTTTTTTAATTGAAAAATCAGTAATGTATTCAACATATTTTCCATAATTTATAACCTAACAGTGACAAGCACTGTGTCAAATGCTGCAGTGGTGACTGATTAAACTAATGAAATCCAGGAGCCATATGAAGTACTCCACAGTTGGACAAAGAATTAGACTGGTTTTGGAGATGGCAGGATACCCAGGCAGTGAGAAAAACAGATCAAGTACGCACTTAATTCACAGTAATACTCATACCCTAGGGATAACTACTAATACAGCTGAAGTGGAAAACCTAGAAAATTAAGGTGCTTTGAAAATAAAGAGTTAGAAATAAACTGGTGAGGAGAAAAAATTTCCATCAAGATATCTACAACTGAATCTCTTCACTAATATTTTTTGCTGACAACAGAGACCCTATGAGAAATCTTTTTTTTTCTTTTTTTTTTCTTTTTTTTTTCTTTTTTTTTTTTTTTTTTTTTTTTTTTTTTCTTCCCAAATCAGAAGATTTGTATCCTTTCATGCAGTTCTATGCAGGCTGTAACTACAAGAGCTGGAACTAGTGCTGGAAAATTGCAGGAACAATGATTTATTCCTGTATCAAAAACTGATCAAGGGAAAACATATAAACACTGCACTATAGGCACAAAGGGTGCTTATTTTTGCCACATAAAACAGTTTTAAAATTCATGGGGAAAAGTAATTTTTGACAGTATGGTGTAGGTGGTTACAGTCTTATAAAAATAGCTGTGGATGGTTTATTTGCTTTTCAGGCTGCTATTTTCGCTCCACCATTCAGGTATTTTTAATGGCTTTTCTTGAATAAGGCTTACAGTAGTTATGTTTATGGATGGATGAATTTATATGATTACAGAAGACTAAAACTGTAGAATCTTTACAATAGCAGAAACAAATCTGTAGGCTTACTGTATTTTTCTTGAGCAAGTTGTCTTGGAAGAAAAGATATGATCATTCTGCTTGATTGTTTTTGGTTTTTTTTAACCATTGTATTTATTTTAAGTGTTTTGGTGGATAAATATGCTACTTGTCTGGCTACACTCTGAATCATATCTGAAATTAGAGTAAGGTGTGGGACTTTAGCAGTAATGTTGTCACTAAAATGTATATAAAAATCATTCTCTGTTTCTTTGTCAATTTTTACAGTTTGGGTGATGCAAATTCAGATTTCAAACACTCTTTCATGAGCCTTAGGCACATTTGTTTTGTTAGGTGTTTCAAATGTCATTTTCCCAGATTTCGTGTTCTGTCTTGTCTAGTTCAAGGATACAGAATTATCAAACAAAGATGGAAAAAAGGAATTATAGTAAAGTTCCTTTTTCATAAAAATTACTTCCCAAGGCCAGGCTGGATGGTGCTTTGAGCAATCTGATCTACTGGAAGGTTCCCTGCCATGGCATCTAGTTGAACTTAGATGATCTTTAAGATCCCTTCCAACCCGAACCGTTCTATGATTCTGTGATGCTAACTATCATTTCTGAAGCAGAAGCAATCATCTCAAGTCCAGTAATGTGATCACCACCAAATTGTCGCGGTGCGCGTTCCCGGCTGGGGACGACTCTGGGGGACGACAGACCCCCACGAGCTCTGCAGATCCTGGTTATCGCTGGTTCTACACAGGAACAAATGACAGCAGCACTGTCTGTGGGGTGGAACTGGGATGTTTATTATGTATTGAGAGCTAGAGCCCCCAAAGACCTCTGCCAGCCGTGTGCAGAGGGTTTTACTGAGACAAAACCGGGGGTGGATACAATCTACAAACCAATAGCACAATAACTGGGGAGTAGGAAAGGGGTGTCAGTCACCCACAGAAGCCAACTGGGGGAGATGGGAGGGGAGTGAAGGTCACAGGCCCCAGTGGGGCATCAAGGTTTGGGTGACACCCCAACACACCCAGGGGGTTGGACTCTCCTCAGATTGGGCCAAGGTTGGACTGACAGGGAAGGTACTGGAAAGAAGGAGCAGGGTAACTGTGATGGACAGGAGAGGGATGGTGACAGGCAGGGAAAGCACTGGAACAAGGGGTGGGAAATATTATATAGGGAACATTAGGGGTTGGCTATCTGAGGATTGACAAATAACTGCTAACATTAAAGAAATAACACAGTTGAGGGACATACCATTTATGTCCCCAGTGTGGGGGAATACATGGAGAAACAATAATCAATTAAAAACAGGACTAATTATCAAAACACACACACTGCAACACCAAATGCTTTTGCAAGTTTAGTCAGGCAGGAGAAGATGGTGAGAACATCATGCTAGACCCTTCTGCCACAACACTGTGAAAGAAAAACTAAAATGTTGAAAAATCATGAGAATGTCTTTAATAATGTGAAATTAAGATGAAGTTCTTGACTCCTCTTTCTTTGTTTTCCAATATCCTGAGTGTAGAGGATTCATTTATTCTGTGTTTTCAGTCTTTCTTTGAAGACATGAGGACTGTCACACTTGCTAAGGCCAGCACTGAGACTTTTATGTAGTCTCCTGGTCTTATAGCTGGACCTCTGTGAAAAATATCGTGATTCTAAAAGCTGCTGTATAAGCTTTATGTATTAGAATCACAGAATGGTTTGGATTGGAAGGGACTTCAAAGATCATCCAGTTCCACCCCCTGTTATGGGCAGGGAATCTTCCACCAGGTTACTCAGAGCCCCATTTAGCCTGATCTTGAACACTTCCAGGGATGGAAAGTCCCCAACCTCTCTGGGCAAGTAAATCATTCCCTGTGCACACACATTTGCTCTCACTTACCTCTCACACGGTACTGATTGCCAGGTTCAAAGTGAACGAGGTTCACTTGTTCCAGGAATATGGAAAAAATATAGATGTTTGCCAGATTTCCCTGTTTTTGATGATTCTGAAGAAAACTGAAACACCCACTAATGCCAAATTTCTAAATGCAAATTCATTTTCTAATCCATATAGGCTCATAGCTCCCATTGATCTTCCTAGAAATTAGGAACCAAGAGCATTGAAAATGTCTACCTATTTTTTTAGACATTTAGACTCTTTCAAGATTCTGGGTGAAAGGAAACTTCACAGTAGGCCACAAATGTTTGGGACTGGAGAGAAAATATCACAGAGAAAACAAAAAAAGATAGAGAAATACTTTATTTTTTCATCCTTTGTGTTTATATGAGGTACCAATGATGGGATTTATAGAGGGCTGTTCAAAACAGTATGACACTTATGCAGCAGTTTGGTTTTTCTCAAGGTAGTTGAGTCATCCTGTGTTCATAGGACAAAAGGTACCTTTCTTTGGAAAAATAGTATTGTGTTGTGATATAGGTAACCTGGCTTGGTGCATAAAACAAGATTATTAAGATGTTAAAAGTATGTCAGGTTTTTTTTTGTTTTACTGGTTTAAATGCAGAGCAAGAGTGACTTAAAGGAAATGAATGCTTAAGTGGAGAAATGGAATTGATGAGAGGTGCCTTGGAAAGTGTGAAGTGCTTTGTATTTCTCTAGCTCATGATTCCAAAGTCTTCCATCCTTTTACTTACATAAAACATCTGCCTCCAGCTGTTTTGCTTTTTAAAAAAAATAGTTTTTAGGAGAGGAATTGGCACCAGTTGTCTATTATGTTTCTATTACTTTAATTTTCACTATTACTCATATGGCCTTTTCTTTTTGAAAATGATCTCCAAAATGTGTGGCAGTCAGGTTCCCTGGCATCTGATAGTACACATTTTTCACAGTGCTACGTTATTTCAGTAACTTCCTTTTTTGGGGAAAGGCTTATCTCTAGCTATTCACTGAGACCACGCAAATTTTTATAGCAAGCAGACAAGGAAAAAAAAAAGAATAAGCCAGCTCAGAAAAAAAGGGACTACCTAAACAAAATTCATGTACAGTTTTGTTAATTATTTAAAGAGGACACTCCTTGAGGTTGTTACTTTAGGTAAATCTATTTCACAGCTTAAAAACAGTGTGGTTTTCTATGATGTTTTAGCTGAATATGTCTTCTGCAGTAAACCATCTCATTTTTCTTGGTTTGGCTTTGAACCAGCCAGTGCTGTATCTGCAGACCTCAGCCATAAGACAAAATTTAGAACACTCCCTGGAAAACTCAGAGCAAAAGCCTTCCCCATCCCTTGGAATAGGCATGCAAGACCACACAGTTAGGTCCCAGTCCCACACCCACTTAAGCTTGCATGCTTGCAATAGAAAGGATTTGCTCATGGTCAAAACATATTAACCATAAATTGGAGCCTACTCACATCTGCATTCCTTGCTAAGCTCTTTCCATGAAGAGTTCAAGGGGACTGAGGTAGCTGTAAATATGTCGTATTGACTTCCCACTAAACATCTACCAGATGGAAACATCTCCTCCTGGAAAAATGTGCCTTTATGTAGTCCCCAGGTCTTACAGCTGGAGCTCTGGATGCTTTGTGGAAGACTAAGACTGATTTAGAATGGTTGGGGTTTAGGTGAGCTTAATATTTATTTTTCACACACCATTTTCTAAGAAATGCAACTGTATTAGCAAACTGTTTAATAAAATGACACGATAGAAGTACTGTTGAGATTAGATCAGAATTTAACTGGTTGATAGGACATTACATTATATTTGAAATAGAAGGAACCTAATAGACAATTATGAAGCTGAATCTAAACCTGAGGATTATCTAAATACCCAAATATTTCTCAACTCTCCATATTTTGCCAAATAAGCTCCAAGAAATTTTAGGGCAGAAAACACATGAGTGCAAAGCTATTCTGGGAAAAACAATTTGCCACAGTCTAGCTGGCCACATAAACAAGAAACGTTTTGTTCTCTTGTGAGCTCTTAAAGCTGTAGACAATGAATCCAATTCTCATGTTTTCAGAACTCTGCTCATTAATTGTTGATGAGAAATTATGAAGGTTGAAGACAGATAATCTTACAATAGCCACCACAACATTACATTTCGCCTTTTATTTTCTGTTTCAGACTAAGCCACCATTTCAGGCTTTGTGGCATAACAGATGTGTACAGGTTAGTTGTTGTTTTTTTTTCTTTTGATTGATGAAAGATAAAACCTAAGAAGATCAAGACAGCTGGTATTAACTGTCAGCCTGTTTTCTCAGTGACAATGATTTTACGACTTATTTTCTCTTTTATTTTATGAGCTAGAACTAAACAAAATTATTATGTATATTTACCTACTTGCTAGTAAAAGTGCTGAGCTGCTCAATTACTTTCATTGAATCAGTGACTGCCTGTTTGCAGGCTACTGGCCAAGGGGTGGTTGTGTCAGTTTTTTCTGTGTACATACTGTTTGCTAACTTGATACTGGTAAAATTGGAAGCTATTTAGTTTTTCCTTAAATCACTTACAGCTCTTCCAAATTTTTTCTCATAAGTGCACACCCATACCATACAGAGAGAGCTCTCTGTGATAATCAGAGGTAATACACTATACTGAAATTCACTCTTTTATATTGTTCAAATTTGAACAGGATAATTGAACATGTACTTTGTAGCTTAGTCAGTTCTTCATAGAACAAAGGCAGTTACTCACTTTTTTTTACTTCAGAACTTCCCACAGAAGTAGAGTTTTTTTTCTTTGTGACAAGGAATGTTACCTATTAATTAGGCTTTCTTCTGTGGGCATCTGGGCTGGCTGCTGACAGCAATGTATCAATGAATTAATGAGAATAAAACAACCTGACACCAGCTTTGTTTATTATTGTGTCAAATGGAGCAACTACTGAGAAAAGTGTTAAGACACCTAGATTTGTTGCCTATAGAAAGATTTGGGGTTTTTTGGTAGTTGCAGTATACAAATAAAAATTATTTTGGAACCTCAAAGGCATAGCTAAATAAAAACTCTGCTGTTTGGCATAAGGGCATGGCATTATGTATAATAGTTTTCATTTAACAGAGAAGAAAGCATTTGGATTTTGTTAATTGAGTAATGAGGAAGTAGAGCCTTGCTGTTTATTAATTCGTTATCTAATGATATGGTCAGAGTGAATCATAAAGTGTTTTGGAGTTGGGCATTTTGATAAATGTATGAGATTAAGTTGCTTTCATGCATGAGCATTTTGTCAAAAAACCTGCAGGTCCCTGTGCTCTTAATGATGTGGTCAACATAAACACAGTGTAACTGGAAATTGTTTTGTATCTAATAAATAAAATAAGGTATCCTAAATGCATCTTGACACATTAATTTAAATCAACCTTTAAAAGAGGCAAACAATCTATGAGGAGCATGCTTAAATGGGTAATTCTTCTGTGATTTTCCACCATATTGTGCATCTGCAGTCATCTTGATTTATCAACCTAAGGCAGCTATGAGGGTGAAACATGGAACAAATTGTTATCAATATTTTTATTTGCAAGCAAAAGGAGTATTGGTATTGAGTAGAATTTGAAGCTTTCTGTAATATTTCCAGTCTTCGATTAGAAATTAATGTGGTTAAAATAAAGTGGGTGAATTGAAGCCTTTTAATCTAATCTGACAGTCACTAAATATGTAAGTAAGTGTTATTAGCATAGCACTAATAATTCTGCCATTAACAGGAAGAAACTTGCCTTGGGTTTCCGAGCCTTTTCTATTTCTATTCTGGGACTAGAGGAGCTTAGAGGTTTGTGATACTCGGTTATTTATCTTTTTATCTGCCCCTGTGTATTTGCTGAGGCAGAGTTTATAAGAGACATAAAAGATTACAGACATTTAGGGAAGCCTTTTTGTTTTAGGAATCCTTAAACTAAATCTAAACCATCCTTTTGGCAACCCTTAAGAAGTTCCAGTTCAACAAGATTTGAAACTGGGAGAGCTCCTCACTTATCAGAGTTGGTCTCTTACATTGTTTAGCTTGCTTGGGCTTTCTAGACAAAATTATGTTTTCTAGTCTGTAATTAGCTTCCTTCCTTTATTAGCAACTTTAATGCTAATAAACCCACAAAAATCAGTAGCACTTCTGTTCTCTTCTGTTTGCATTTCACCTAGAATAATCACAACAGAATAAGAAGTAATTAAATATTCTGGTCATGCTTTGGACTAGAAGTATGTTGTTTGGATTGTCCTTTGCATAACCAAAAGTTGTGGATGGAAGCTGGATCAACCTTTGTTTCTCTTTCTGTGCAGTACCTACATAAGACAATTGGGCTCTGATCTGTGATGCAGTCACCTGACTTTGGACAAAATAAAGACATCATTTTATCTCTTGGTGACCTAGCTACAGGACTTTGAATGCATTAATGGGAGTTATATAATGAAGTTTCTTTTCCAGTTTTGCAAACCTTAGCATTGTCATCCAATCTGCTCAATACTCATATTTTGAATCTCTACTGTCATTAAGTATGCACCACAGTGAAATAATGACATGTAGGTATTGTTTCTACAGCACCCCTCGTCTAGAGATACATTTTATTATTGTGAATTACTGATACATTAAATATGCATTATTTAATAGATTGCAGTATTCAGTAAGTATGTATTAATCTGGTTGATGTAAAACCAGCTTCAACAGCTGTTGAAGAAGCCAAGCAAAAGCCTTTCATTAAGTGTCAGAGACAAGCAATGGTGCAAAGATTTTCATAGTGTTGCCCACACATCTGTCTTGGTTATGATAACCTCTAAAGAAGAGAAAATGGAGAAGTTACTTTGGGTTCCATTAAATCCTTGACCTCTTAAAAGCCTGATACTAAGGGTTTCAATCAGTGACAAGCACAGTTATAGGTTGAGTGATTCATCCCCATGTACTCAAGCCTCACAATTCATACATAAGAATTACATCAATTTCTCTCTGCTTTAGCATTCTTTAGGTGAAATATTTAATAAACTTGCCTAGGAATAAAAGGCTTGATTAGCCCTTGTCAGTGAGTGATTCATTGGGCTGTGGCTCTGTCCATCCACCTTGGTCAGAGTCTTCTGAACCCTTAAGACAATTTCAATGAAATTGGAAAACTGGGAATGATCACAAAAATTAATGGCAAGTTTTGTGATTGGGCAGGCAAGGAGAACTTCTTAGTGGGTTTGCTAGGTTCCTGTGGAAATAATGGAAAAGATATTTTGACAGTGGGGAAAGACTTGAGCAGACCTTGCAGTTCACCATAAGGTGCAAGAGTGGAGGAAACCAGGCTTCATTAATTCTGCAACAACTGCTTGGTTTTCTTTTCCTTTTTAAGTCTCATTATGGGAAGTGTCACTAACTGACAGATACAGAGAGCTTTCTTAAGCTCTTTCTTTCATTTCTTAAGAAAGTGGATGTTACCACCTCTTTGCTGCTGCTCATGAGAGACCAACCTGTCAAACACAGTGGTGAATGCAAAATGGATGAGCATGACAAAGTCCAGCCGCATTTATTCAGATGAAATTTTAGGTTTTGCATGTCAGTTTTAACATGTAGGGACTTGGGCCCTTCCATCTCTTCTGAATACTTCTAGGTTATTCTACAAACTGAATAATTGCCACAGTTACACAGGAGATAGGCCATGATGTAAGAATTAAAATTATTGTATTCCTAATAATGGGCAACTGACCTCTTCATGTCGGTTGATAACAGTTGTGGTTGGCCAATGTTTTCTTAACAATTTGGCATTACGTTTTTTCTCTTGTTCCTCTTTGTGCAGAGGTGCAAAAGATGGAAGATGACTCACTCAGTATGGAACTGTTATTCCAACAGGAATCACCTTTTGTGTCTTCTGTGAACAATTGAATCACTGTCCAACTTCTGGTCCCTAAAGAACATGCCCAAACAGCAGTGATTCAAACAAGCATTAGACCACAGCTGTTGTTGAGACCAGTTTACAAGAGTGAAGAGGGTTTTGTCTGGAAAATTAACTTTCTGCTCACTTAAACCCAGGTGGTTTTTGCTTTACAAGGGTAATGTTTCAGAGGGATAAGTCTCTGAGAGAAAACTAAATGGATGCAAAGTCAGTCTTGTCTCATGCTACTGTTTCACCTTCCTTAGACAGCTCCCTATAGCTTCTCCTAGGCCTTCTGAGCTTTTAGTATTGTCTCCAGAATCAAGATATGACACCAAAAATTAACTTGCTCTTTACACAAGAGAATAAAGAATTCAGAAATGAATATCAAATTCAGAAATGAATTTGATACATGGCCCCTTCAAGGGTCCCAGAGATGGCTACTGGTGACCTGGGTCATGTGGTGCTGCCTGCCTGAGTTTCTGTCACTGCCTGGGCTCCTGTTGGCAGGGTGTTTGGAACAGAAGTGCCATAAATGGCATCTGGACACTCCTACATAAGGGACAATATCTTTTTTTGGTTCAGACACTGTGCTGGAGGAACAAGAGGGAAGGCTGCACAGAGGTTGTTTTGAGATTGTGGGGCTGTGCTTGGAACTCTGAAAGAGGATTTTATTGGGAGCTGAAGAAAGAGCACATGTGATCTTTTAAAATATTATTTTAATTTTTATTCTGCATTTCTTTTGAAATGGACAGTCATCCTGAATTTGAAACTGCCTTGTAGTTCAAGCTATTACAGTAATAACAGGGCAGGTTACCATAGGTCTCCCAGCACTGAAGGTGTACAGCTAATACGTAGTTGTATAGCTTTCTGAAAGTAATTTTTACAGGAATTTGGTATAACCAGGTCACTTTAGGTCACTGTGGTAGTCATCACAAGCCTGTAAATGGTACGGTTAAATCAGTGGATACTATTTTTTTCTATTAATCTTCCTAGAAAAGCCTTTGTAATCCTAATTTTCTAGGCCATTAGGGTAAAGGCAGATTACAACTAAAGCTGGTTTATTAACTTTACTCACCTTGGATTTAACCAGCCCAGATCTCTTCTGTTGGGTGCCTATACCTGGAGTCATTACTTTCCTCAATGGTCTTTCAGACTTGCTTTCTTACATTCAGGCCTGAGTATGCTTATCTTTCTGTGAAGTTAGATTCAGCTTCAGAGTTGGCCCTGGACTGAGCAGCAGGTTGAACCAGGACTTCTCCAGAGGTCCCTGCCAGCCTTGGTTATTCTGGGATTCTAACTTGTGCCTTCTTCACAGCATGTGAGGCAAACTGCTTCACAAGTCCCAGTTTATTCACAGTTACTCAGCACACTGCAGTGAAGCAGGAAGAGCACCCAAACTGTGGTGGCCGAATCTTCTTCCACCACTTCACCTGGTTGAGTGATGCCACCCTGCACAGGTCCAGTCATTGTCCCTCCAGGCTGTGACCATGTCAGGAGAGCATTTCTTGGGGCTGTCGTGGACCAATCCCAAATTACAAGGCACATTACAAGGCCCACATCACAAATTACAAAGCCCACAAGGCACAAATTACAAGGCCCACAGCGGGCAACGGTGGATTAGCAGTTGGCTGTGGTCAATGCAGGTGATGAGCCTGGTGCCTCCTAGGAGCTGAGGGGCAGAAGAATGGACAGGGTCCTTTTCCCCATGGAAGCGCTTATCTTAATGACAGGAATCTTATTTTTGCACCGGCTTCATTTGCTCCTCGGTTCTCAGCTTCTGACCATAGACTGCTTCTGACCGTTCCACGGCAGCCTCCTGGGACGGACGGCCAAACCAAGGCCGTCCCTCGTGTCCAAAGAGGCTGCGGTGGGTGCTCGCCCCCAGCGCCGCTCGGGCTGCAGCGCAACCGCCCCGAGAGTCTGCGTGAATCTTGCTCGGCCGCTCTCGGAAAGCCTCTCCCCGAAGCTCTGCGTGAAAGTTCACAAGCGGCGGGGCTCCGCCGCCGCCGAGAGCCCCGTCCCC
>VYXF01007598.1:1082618-1156460 GCA_013397295.1 Polioptila caerulea | reverse complement strand
GGGCGCGGGAGTCCCCGCGGGCAGCGCTCGGGATGCTGCGGACGGTGAGGTCTCTCCGGGAGGAGAAGCGCCGCCGTGGTCGGGCCGACCCCGCGTACCCCTCGCCACTTCCCCAGAAGTTTGGAAAGTTTGCGAGCGCACATCTTGCAGAGGCGCCGGGTGCGCGGTGTGCGCCGCGGATGCGAGGAGGAGGAGGAGGAGGAGGAGGAGGGCAGCTTAGCTCCGGACCGGCGAGGCGGTGTCCGTGTGCGGTCGGCGCGCCCCCGGGTCTGTGCCAGGGTATCGGGTAAAGGAGAGGCACAGATGAACTGCGGTGCGGGGATTATCTCCTCCAGCCCCGCATGAAGTCCCAGATTAAATTGTCGAGGTTTAATCGATTCACCGCGATTCAGTCATCCCCATGTAATCTCCCCCGTGCCGCGCTCTGCCTCCTCAAGCACCGGGGAAAGAAAAACCCGAAACAAACCGAAAATGAAATAAAACGTAGCTCTAGGCTTGAGATGATGTGAGCAGCAGGAGTAAGAGAGCGGCACGGCTCCGCCGGGCGCCGCAGGAGCGTAGGGACGTCCCGCAAAGGGACGTCCGAAATAGCAGCAGCTCTGCGAGGAGGCTTTTACAGCCACATCGGTGGATAAAAATCTTGCGCTGGGACCAGTGATGCTGCATTAGAGCATCAGTGCTCACAACTTTTCACAGTTTAAGCAATGTGTCTTGCCTTTATTGTTTATCTGTTTTAGACAGCAGCTCTCACGGTGGGTGCCACTATTATTTTTTAAACTAATTTTCAATTTCAGCTAGTCTTCACTTCTTTATGTATTGATCCATTAATACATAAAGAGTTGTGTATTCGCACGGGTGGTTTCAGGGATTTGCTGCTTCTAATTTATTCTTCACTGAAACATTATATCATAACAGTGGGCGTCATGGGTAAATATTACATAGCACCTTGCACTGTCTGTGTAACTTCATAGGCAGAAAAATATTGTTATGAAAGCTTAAGATGAACTTTCTCCTGGAGGATTTTAGTGTTTCTGGAAAACTCCTGAGCGTTTTAACTACAGTTCAGCTGAGCTCTGACTCTGCTTGAACTTCATGAATTTAGTATAAAGTTTACTTAAACTTGGCTCAGTTCAGAGTGTGTGTGTTATACTTCTCATAAGTATGTGAATTATCATCCTTTCTCTAGGACCTGAAGTCCTGGGTTTTTGCCTGTTTTGCTAGAGAATCAGCCAGGATGTGGAGCTGCTAAGGCTCTACTGATGAGGATGCAGTGATTCCCTGGAGCATGCTGAGCGCTTATGTTAATGCTCTTGTATAATCCGGTGTCAGAGTTGAAGTCAGCATCATAAAGCTTGACACTTTCAAAAGCAGTTTTTGATTTGCTCAGGAAGGAAGTGTAAGATGATGGTCATTTTCTGTGAAAAGAAAGTGTTGCAAATCAGCAGCATCAGCTATTCTGATTCTGTCCTTCCTTCATTTCTCTGCTATTAGACTGCTGCCGGTTTTTGTGGACAATGCTTGCAGGCTGTTAGGACAGTTTCCCTGAAGAGCTCAGTATTAAAAAGTTGGCATAAGTTCATTTTTTGACATAGAAGGCAAATAACAGCTTTCATGCAAGGCATTCTGCTCTCTAAAATGAATATAGTAGAACCTTGCTAATCCTCAGTTATGACTAGCGGTCTCGCCTCGCCTCTCTGCAAAGATTTAATAACAGATGCTGCAGTGAGGGCTTGTATTGCTAAAATGTTATTATTTTTCCACAGTATGCTACAGCTCACTTACTAGAGTTCTACCACATTGTCTCTTCAAATGCAAAGATAAATGGCAACTGTCAGAAGAAATGGAAGTGGTTAGTCTTTGCTGCAACTTAGGTCTTTTTTTGTTTGCTTAGTTGCTGTCTCCTAATCCAGTATTGCAGAATGACGCACTCATCATGAATGCCTACAGACATTATGTACGTTACTTATACATTCAAGAAAAAAATACTTTTGCAGAGTTCCTTACAAAGTATGATGCTTACTCTGTCTGCCATCAGGTGATTACTGTCAAGCAAGACTGTATTTGAACAAGCGACCTGTTAATGAAAGACTTTGCTGCCTTAACCCAAATGAAAGCAGCCAGTCTTTGCACTGGAAGTTTTACAGTATGACTGTCAGCATTTTTTTCATCTTCTTTTCTTGTTAGTTAGCTTTGTTTAATTGCATGCTTCCAGGAGAAGAGCTGATTTTAACAAAGGCTTACAGAGAAAAAATGATTTGTAAAGACAGTTCATAGAATCTTTTTTTTTCTCTTTTTATTTTTTTTTTAAGGCTTAGAAGAAGTACATTATGGTCAAAGGAAACAGAATGGGCTCAAGGAGATTGGAGAGAATTTTGCCACGTGTTTGTGTAGTATATTCAAACAATTGAAAATAAGCACCTGATCCCAAGCATATTTAAAGTAGTCTTGAATGTCTATTTGTTTAAGTAGTTATGTATGTATTTATTTATATTACTCTGTGTTGTTTTAGAGGTAGAGACACTGATCCAATCCTTCTCACTTATTCTGTGTTCTTGAATCTATGGCAAGATTTTCCTTGTCTTGGAAGCACAGGCTTGGAGTCTTGAAGCTGTGTTCTGTTCCAGGCACATTGCAGCCAAGGAGAGGGCTGCTTTTCCTGCAGTGGGGTTTTGGATCAGGCCCTCGAACCTCGGGAGGCACTCAGCAATCTGAAAGTGTCACCACACGCATTTGGCACCTCATTGGAGGTACTCAGCACTTTGTAAACCAAGGAGCTAAACTGGTTTCTTTACCCTTTACAGCTGCATGGCTGAAAATTTGACAGTGATGAGCTCCAGATGACCACATATCCTCTTAAACACCTCACCTCACCTCACCTAGTAAAATAAATGAAGAAGAAATATGCAATAGGATTATTCCTTTGAACTCCATGCTGAAGAGACAAATAGCTATAAAAGCAGAGGGGACAGCTGCATCCCTCAGGGATGTTCACCTGCATGAATAGTTCATTGAAAGCGCTGCCATGGAGTACAAATGTGTGTGGATCAAGGGCAAATGCATAAGTGTGAGAGGGGCAGAGGTTAGGTTGATGTGCACATGGAGTTTTAAAAAAATAACTTGCATCATGTAAATCATCCTGTGCTGCAATAGTACGAGCATGAGATTTTTGGTTGCATGAATTGTCTTGAAAGAAACTAGGGAGGCTATAAATTAAGTTGATCCTCTCTCTTCTCTCTTTTCTGTACTGTAGAAGTCTGATGTTTACTTATTATCCTCTTGTAATGCTGTTAGTTTGGTGAGTTAGAGAAATGGTGGCTTTGATGGCAAAGCAGAGGATGTGGTTGCACGGATTGTAAAGTGGGCTTGAATCACTGGGAAGATCGGGATACAATTCCTTGCTTTGTCAAGAGAGAGCTGTACCAGGAGATAGCAAATTGCTTCCTGCTTTGTGTCCTCGTTACTTGATTTTGTAGTCTAATAATTATTTACAAATCCTATAAACAAGAAGCATGTCCCCAAACTTTCCTTGCAGGATGTATAGTCAAAACCATCACTGGTGATGCAGGTCTTGAAAAGCCAGTACTTGTCACAGCAAGAATGTATCTGCTTAGTGGATTCCTGCAATTAGTGTTTCTGCTCTCTGTCCCCTCTGCCCACAGAAAGCTGTTGTGTGGTCTTACTTTCAAACAAAGGCTCATGCAAGTGGAACTAATTTTCTTGCCAGTCTTAAAATATCATAAACTGAAGACATGGCAGGTGGGTGGTGCAACACACCATTTACTGTGGGAATGGCAAGCAATTGCCATCCGTGTAACTGATAAATAACACTGAGAATTGGAATATATATGGGTAGCATGCTAAAAAAAATAGCCCTTAGTGTGTTAAGCTAAATATGCATGTGCCCAGATTTACTAAAAATATGCAAGCCTTTCTGATTTGGGGGAAAAATTGTTGATTCATGACAGCTTTAAAAAATTCTACTTTTCCTTTGGAGAGACCTTAGTCATCCCAGGAGCTTTTTTTTGGTGCTAGATAAAGAACTCTGTTTGCAAAACTATATTGTTTTTGACCCTCTTGAAGAATTCCCCTTCTGCATTCATACTAGCCAATAAAGAAAAAAAAGGAAAAATCAAAGCCAAAGCAGAAATAGGGAGAGAATGAGACTCGTATTCACAATTGATTTTGATTCAGGGCTGCTCTTTATGCTGTATGCAGACTGCTAAAAGTAGTGTGAGCAGGACTTTGGCCAGCTACTTCCAAGTCTGCAGTTTCATGGTGCCAGTATTTCCTTTTTCTTGTTTGTTGTAAAAAAATTAGGTCCATGCAAGTGCTTATTTGTCCAGTAACTTGATGTCATGATCCCCCATAAACATGTTTGTTATGGAAAATAAATATAAATATACACATCATTTAAACACCTCCTAAAAAGCAGTGACATACCAGAAAGGAAGATTTATTGCATGTTTACAGATATTGCTGCACACAAAAGCTTTAGCTGATCCAGATTTGTCTATATTTGATGTACAGATACTTTGTTTAATTTAGAAACTTACTCTTTTTGATATGGTTTCACTATATATGATCTGTAGAGTGATCACTATACATATTATTCTTCTGGCAGATATTTTATTGAATTGGTTTTCTGTTCTATTCAGTTTGCAATCAGTTGTGAAGAAAACTATAAAAAGCATTGATTTCAACATTACTGTAGCAGTACCTGTAATGGTAAATGTAGTTATTTATGCAAACATGGGCTAAAGTCCATTTGTGGGAAGGTTTGGGTAGTGTTTCTGCAGAGTAGTCAGACTGCGTTTTATGAAACTAAAGGGAGCATGAGGTCAAAAATCCTGACAGCTCAGACCTTTGATAAATGGCAGATATATTGCAAAGTGAAAAGTAGATTTCCCATAGGGAGGTTTTTTCTTAAAATTCCTTGAGATGATAGTGTGATTATGAAAACAAACAGAAACCAAACCCAATAATCATATTTGAATGGAACAGTAGAATCCCACATGGAAAGCAGTATGATTTTAATCTGATTGAAGTGAGTCAGGAACTTAAAAATTCTTTTTTCTTTTCCTTTTTTAATGGTGTAAAGTTTCTGGCTTACTTCATCTATTTGCTTCTACCAGCCACTGTTTTCCCTCTCTACCAGCCTTACATCTGGCTGTAAGTCATATTGCTGCCTGCTGAGCTAAAGGAAAAGCTGCTAAAGGAAAGAGAGATAGCACCTCTTCTCATCCTCTAAGCAGACAATTGAAATTGATACATACTTTAATTAGTAAATGTGTATTTCAAACATGCTTCCAAGTCCTCCTCCATGCACCCTCCACACCTGCAGCCATACCTGGTTTTACCTGGTTTGCTGGTTTGACTGGCATTACCCAGCTTGCTTAGGAGTAAGCTATTATAGCAATGCTGCCGTGCCGACGGTGGGACAAGCTCAGTTTAAATCTAAGAGGGAAATTTAACACTGTGCACTCTGGAGAGACACCAGATTGAACTCCTCCCCCTGATACTGCTGATGTATTACACCTGCATGATAAAGGAAGCAATTGTAAGGGCTGTGTTTAGACTGGGGATAGCAGTTCACTATCATGGTGGGAACACAATGCAATCTTCCCAAGTTTCACAGTCTTAGAAATCTACTGATACAGATCTTTGGAGAAAGAATTGAGGACATCCCTTTTGACTTTATTAAAATTCCATAGAGTAGTAGATCCTTTTTGAAAGAACAGAAGGGGAAAATAATGAGCTTTTCATAAAAACAGTAATTGTTTTGCTAAAATGGGAAGGTCTGTTAGGTATGGACCACCTTATGAATTTAAAACGTGAAACTGTCCAGATTAAAGAAGCTTTTATGCCAATGCCTTTACCTGTCCAAATATAATATTTTATGGTTGTGTCAGTTAAGACCAAAGGTTGTTCACATAAAGGAAAGAGAATCTGCCATACAATCAAGTGGGATCCCTCTATGTTCTGAAAACTCAACTTCATTTACGCAAAAGCAGAAAGTATAGGCTGGAAGTATTCTGCAGTATATGACTTCTTTTGTAGCTCAGGATGAAACTTGGTCACCTGTGACATCTTCAGCATTTTTATTCTCAAAGTCTCACATTCCTTACCAAACATTCCCATGGCCATCCCCTGTTCCAGTAATCATAATTTAGAGAGAGGAGAGATGCTGAGGGGCTGCTGTCTTGCAGGGCTGGGAGCCCTTGGCAGAGCTGGTGATGCTCTGCACAGCCCCATCACTGCCTCTGCGAGCTCTAAGCAAGAGTTGAGGTGCACGTGATGCCCAGGGGAAATTTAAGGCTTGGCCAGAGGCAGAGCATGAGGTTCCAAATGAACAGCTGTTGGATTAAATTGAAGCTGAATAGTAGTGCCAAAGAACTTTTGCAGGTTACCTCACCAGTATCTTCTGAAATACCACTTGCCTGTCATGGGGGATTTTGCAGTTTCCTACCTGCAAGGTGAGAATAATAGTACTTCTCTATCTCTTAAGAAGGCTTTTGCCTAAAAATTAGCTTTGCACTTTGATATTAAAGTAATGATTATCACCATAACACCTAAAAGAGGGAGGACTATACAAAATCACATCTTTGTGTGTTCCTTTGACAGTACAGGCCAGGAATTAGAGAAGAAAAGACTCTCACAGGTCATGCAAACTTGTCTGCTTGTTCTGATGGTTGTTTTGATCAGGCTTCCTTTAATGTGTAGTCCAGTTTAATTTAAATGCCTAGACCCTGGTCCTTCAAGATCATTGAACAGTCTTAAGATCATGTGACTAAGAGCGGTATCTGTGAAACTTAGCCTGTATTTAATATATTTTTTCTGCCTTTATTTAGCAGTTTGATGAAATAACCATGTTTCTTTCTCAGTGTTTGTACTTTTTCTGCTCTTGTAGACTAATAATTATTTCTCTGAATAACATTTATTTTGACCTTATAAGTTTTCTTTTATAGCTCACTTTTGCTAGCTTGTTAGTTGCACCATCTGGATAGGACAGTACCTAGATATAATAGTACCTGTCTATTGTGTATCTGACAGGCACATTTTTAAAAATGTACTTGCACCCAGAGATTATTGTTAATTTCTGGCATCCTTCTAATTGCTCTCATGATTATCTGTTTTCCTAAAAAGAAAATCACAGAGCAGTAAATAGTTTTGTTTTGCTTTTTTTTTTTTTAAAGAATCCATAAAAACCATTAAATAATTTGATCTTTAGCAAAAAAAGCAGTTTTTTATAGTTTCTGTGTAGTAGCATTGTTAAAAGTTTGTTCTTGTAGATGAAGTAGATGTATTTAATTTTTTTTTCCCCCGTTCACTTTATGAACTTTGTTTCTTTGTCACTGGAGGCACAGTAAAGCTACACCGGTGTTGCAGCAGCGTATTTGGGAGCACCAACCCCTGTGATGTGTCCTTACTCCTGTGGAGCAGTAGGCCCTTTTTTTCTGGCCAGTGTGTCAAGTTTTAGCAGATGGCAAGCTACAGTCTGTGAAAACACTTTTTTTTGTCACAGTAACTGTCTCTGGTCTGGCCCAGCCCCTGGACTGAAAGTGCCCAGGGAAAGAGCAGTCTTACCCCTGCACGTGTATGAGCAAAATGTGTTCTGGGGTTCTGCTCTGAGTTGGTGGCATTTAGGAGCTGTGTAATACCAATAAATAATGATGATGATGACTGAGAATCGAGCTGTTCCACCTGTAAATTTTACCAGTGTGCAGTTTGGTCTCCCTAACTGAGCTATGGTGAAGAAATGTTGCTTTTCTCAGAGCCTGTTTACGATTTATGCATTCTCATGTTTCCCTCCACCAGCAATTGTCACTGCAAGACAGATGCCCAAGGGGATGGAGCTGGAGGGTGAGAGGAGTATGTTGGAATCACTCTTTGAGCTTTAGGCACTGTTTCACAGTGGTGAATGTGACTGATTCTGAAGAAATAGTTGTTTCTTCATTGAAAACACAATTGTATCAGGGGTAGTAGGTTGCCATAAAATCCTCAAGGGGTACAATAAGATATTTTTTCCTGTTTTTGCTAGCAGAAAGATACCTTGCAACTTGGTCTTTTCAGAGGATTGGAACTGTTTGTGAAGTCTAACACATCTAATCTGCAGCAACACTCATTAAATCTTGCCATTTATGGAGAACAGAATACACTTCTCTCAGCTCCTGTTCTATGCTCCCAGCAGTTGTTTTGGGTGTTCAGCCTCGGGAGGCACCAGTGTTAACATAGGTAGAGATAAGAGTATAACCCCGAGGGAACTCGTGAGCCCCTTTAGTATGGGCAGCTCCATTTTGTGCATGGTTTTCCAAGGGCTCCATGGATGAGATATAAAAACAGAAATAAATCAAACAAAAGCAGCATGTGCCAGGAGCAGGTGGATTAGTGGATTACTTTCTCGGTGCAGAGATCTGTACTTCAATTACCACCACCAGTCAGTGGGGATCCAAACAGATGTTGTGCACATATGCAGTGCTCTAACTATCAGCCTGGTACAGAGCTCATGAGGTGAATTCTGGGGAGATTGGTGGCAGCAAATGCCCAGAGATTCCCATGGACCTGGCTGGTGATGCTGGAGTGCTTTGGACTGTTGGAGCAGTTGTATGTCATTGAAAGACTAATGCTCTTGTGCCCACCTCACCTCAACCTGCAGTGATTTTCCCAGTGGAAAGGGAAGTCAAAATCATATTATTAGCATCTGCTATGCATTTGTGTGTTTGTACTCACTGGCTCTAATCTTGATAATTCTTAACCAAAGAAACCCCAGAATCCTACTCCATGGCAGGTTGGTATCAGTAACCTTCTGTCTCCAAGCTCCCAGCTGGTTTTGGGAGGGATCCCTCTGTGCTCTTTCTGAGCACTTTGTGGGGCCTTTTTGAGAGTGGTGAGGGTTCACATTAGGTATGGCTGCCATACATGCTCTGCACTTGTGCTGAGTGAACTTCATTCCTTCTGGCCTCTCTCATTTTTGTCTTGTAACCTGCAATAGTGTAATTGCTGTGCATAGGGCTTTGGAAGTACTGTAGCATTTCATGAGATTGGAGCATAGAAAAAGCTTTCTTCTCCCAAGCAGAGGTATCTCCTCATAGGCAGTAGGACTTCATCAAAGTTGCAGCTTTTGATGTAAAAGGCCATTTCTTATTTTGCTAATTTGTTTGGCTTTTAATCAGTGGTTTCCTGTGTTTCCCTGCCTGTTACCCAACCACAAAATGGCAAGTACGTGGAAAGGTCTCAGCTGCCTTGAGAGCAGTCTTGAAAGATGTTCTTTTCCTTGAGTGAGAAGTACAAGCTGAACAGAAACTAGGCAAAACATTTATGCTGGGAGTAGAGTGGCTTTAGAGTGAGTCCTGAGCACCAGTGACAGATTAGAGAGGAGTGACAGTGAGCTCTCTGGTTGCCCTTGACTGTACTGGTGCTTGGGGTAGGAAATTGGGAAGCTGTTGCTATTAGTGGCTCTGAGCTTTTCTTTCTCCCTGGGTGAGGGAGGCCAATACTGGCAGACTCAGCTGAGATCTGATCCTCTTCTTTTTGTAGTTTTCCAGCATGATAGGAAAAACAAATATGAAAGAAACCATAGCTTCTTCTTTGCTCTCTTGTATGTGACATCCACCAAGGTGCTGCTGAGCACCTGCAGGAGGGGATAGGATGTGTGGATAGAGCAAAAGTGTCCATATTTTTGGAGCAAACAGCCCACTACCAATGTACTAAATTTGTCTCGGGTCACAGATACTATTATTTAACACTGTCTAAAACCACTGTAAAGAAGAGAAGAAAAAAATGTGTTGCATGTCAGCTGAACAGCATTTTTGTAGCTCTGTGAAACCCACCTTCTGATTCTCTGATTAAGTTGTTGGTTCTTGTCAGCTTCTCTGAAATAAGATGCAGAAGGAATACATCCCCTGCATACAGGCTGAATCAGGCATCTTTGCTTAAAAATTGTAGGATGGAGCTCAGTGAACACGTTTTCAGTTCATAATGAAATACATATGTTCATCTTCCTCCAGCATCTCTCAAGGGCTACTGGGCAGAGCACTGAGAGCCTCTAACAAGATCTTCTTTTCCTTCCTTCCTTCCTTTCTTCCTCCTCTTCCAACTGCTTTAAACCAGATTTTTTTTTTTTTTTTTAATAAAGTGAACTTCATTTAGAAGGCTTTGAAACTTTTAATAATCTCATTTCTCCTGGAAAACCCTAGGAGAGAATTTTAAAAATTTATTATATAAGCACCTTGTGCCCTTTGTTCCATTTCTTGATTTAAAAACCCTTGGGAGGGAGATGACTGAAATCAGACTACCATATATAATCCATGTGAGAAATGGGTTGTTAGCTGATAAATTGTCAACATAAAATATTTTTTTGTGGTTTAATTAACTACAGAAAGGCATTTCTTAAACTGACATGAACTGCTACAACATAAGAATTGAATGAAAGACAAATTTCTTCATCAGTGGGTGGACTTGGTTTAGTTTGATCAGTCTGCAGGCACAGAGTAATGTTCAGGGTGCTTTTGTGTGTGTTTCTGAGGCAAGAGATGCTTTATGAACATGGAGCTGCATCAAAGAAGTGCCTCCACTTCCTGTTTGAATCAATGTTCATCTGTTGTGAGGGATTACATCTTGGCTCTAATGTTCCTGACTGTGAAGAGACTTTCTCAGGATGGGAATGTAAAGCTACAGAAGGATGTAATTTTTATCTTGTTTGCAGAAACTGCCAGCAAGTCTGGTTATTGCATTACTTTGTGAGGTACATCAAGGCTTCCCTGAGGGAGCAGAACTCCACCCAGTGTGATGTTTCACAGGGGTCGGTGGCTCAGAAGTTGAGCCCATTGAGGTGAGAGCACTGAAATTCACATTCAGGCATAGACTCTGTGCCAGAGAATAATATAAAGAGTTCATAGTTTTTGATCCACAGTCTGTTGTATGTGGATGGTTTGCACAAGATAGGCAAGCTTTTTATTTTTGTAGCTGCTAAATAGACTTGTATTTATTAAGTGAATCTGATTGTCACAGTCACTATCAATCAGAAACTTTGCTCCCCTTTAGGCAAGTTCTGCAGCTGTCCTTTGTTATTGTTACTTTCCCCGACTGCTTTTTTTTGTATGTCTCATTCCTCCTTCCTCCTTCCTTTGTCTCTGTGTGTCTCTGTTATTCTCCCTTCATTTCCTTGTTAGTTTTAAATCACCTTTCTCTCCCCTGAGGGCTTGAATAGCATCACCTTTCCCATTCCATCTGAAAAAAAAGATCTTGAAAGACCACGGTTAGTTATGACACTGACATGTCATCAGTTTGGGAGTTGCCATTCCAGTGAAAATAGATGTTCACACTTGGTCACATGTTGTGTGTAGAACTGGACAGACTGTACGACATTTCTGAAGGAAATCTTGTGTTCATGACAGGATCTGTAGCTCTAGAGCATAGCAATAGCAGATGTTTAAAAAACAATTGTCCCTAAAATACATCATCTTAATTGAAACTGGCCCAGGAGCAGTATATTTCACTTAACACCTCAAATTGAAAGCTGTGAAGAGATCCCTTAAATTTACCTAGGGTTAGTTTTGGGTTGGGGACGTACTATGAAATACACCACTTCTGTGTTAGGCTTCCAGGTGAGTTTAAATAATCATAATCAGAAATTAAATACTCAAAATTCCATTTCCAGTTCTGTGATCTGCACATGCTATCTAATAAGACTTTGAAATGACTTGGTTGCTCATCCATGTGTAATTGAAAAATAATCATAATCTATTCAGTGTTAGATTTAATATATAAAAGAGTTACTGTGAACAAAACACAGCTTCTGAAATGTCTGTTACTGTGGGTTTTATTGTCTGGATTAAATTCAGATATTAGTGCATGTCATTCTCATACTTGGGTGATGTCATTCTGGGGTGGGACTTTGCCAAGTGTGCCTCATTATTACTTTTTGCAGCTGATAGGCAATGAATTCTTTTTCCTTTAAATGAAATTAAATATTTACAAGCTGTTACTAATTGTAGGAACTTAAATTAATGAAGTTTCTTTTGAAAAAAAACAATCTTAGGAAAGCAGAGACAGCAAATGAGTTTGAAGCTGTCATAGGAGGCAACTTTGAATCTCATATATCCAAGCTGTCGCTTTATCAGAGCCCTGGAAACATGGGAGTCAAAAGCAGAAACATGTAAGGTCTTGATTTCTGGCATAGCTTATTTCTCTGATGCAAGTGCACTTGCTGTGTAGTCACTGAGGTTCATGGACTGAAAGAAGATGAACAGATTTAGAGTGCTTTTATCTAACATGAAATTGATACTGTCTTATGGGAATGACTTCTAAGAAGAACATGAGAATGTCTGCACTAAGCTAGACCTGTGGATATTTAGGGAAGAGTATCAGACTCAGATGAAAGTCTTCTGATCCTTCACCAGACAGCTTTTCTGGCCAACAGCAATTTGTGGCTCAGGGGTAACTGTAAAAGCTTCTCAGATGCAAGGAGCACCTTGTTTGTAAACATGAAATGAAAGGAGAGATGAGCTTATGTACTTGCTAGTACTGGATTTCTATTATCCTTTCCATAAAGCTAAATGAGTTCAAATTCTGGGGTATGTTGTCTAAATGATTTAGGTTTTGTGGATTTTTCTCTAGATTTTAGAATTTTAAAATCATATTGATTCTATATCAATTTAAACAGAACTTAAATTCAGACAAATTATATTAAGTAACGACTAGATCTATCAAGACAGTTTACAAATTATGGGGCTTTTTTATATTGTAAGTTTCTCACCAATTTGAGTATTTTGAAGAGTGTTATTTCTCTTGAGTGAAGATTGTTTCTGGAAAGAAAGATGCATGGCAAAAGCAGTTCTAGATGTCTTTTTATTTCTATGGAATTTATTAAAACATCTTTTTTAGATGTGTGGATGATGATGCTGTCATATGCAAAAAGTACAAAGTATCCCAAATGTTTTCCTTGATTGTTTGAAGTTGAATAAATGTTCATTAAATGGACAGCCTCACCTAAGCCAGGATTAATTTTAAATTGAAGCCACTATTCTTTTTGGTACATAACCAATACAGTGTATGTTCTTATCAACAAGTGAGTCTCATTTTTAATTTATGGAAGTTTACCTGAGAGTATTCAAGTGTCTCACCCTTTCCATGTATGAAAATATGCCTTTGATGTCTCAGCATTTGACTTTAAAACAGCTGATCTTCTGGTGTGCTGTATAATAAAGTTGTTTTGATACATACAAGAAATTCTGCTTGTTTGTTCCAAGTTTGCATGGCATAGTTAAACTAGGTTTTTGTTCAGTAAAAATTGGTGATTCTTTTGAAATGGAAATCAGTCCTTTCCTCTTAAGTTGCTTAAAAGGTTTATTAAACAGGCATGATCAAGTTTCTTAGATTTTTAGAAGTGCTGAAGGTGAATTTTGAAAACTTGCTCATTCTTATTTACAGTTTGATTTTTAAATCGAGATTTCTAGTGCTCTCTTTCCATTTTAAATATCGTTTTGAAGGACATCAGTAAAAACTTTCAATAATACTGTTCTATCTACAGACTCCCTGGGAACCCAGGCTGTGATTGTATTTCTCAGCTAGAATGAAGCAGCACCATTTCATTGACTTAAATTTCACCCATTATGGAAGGATCCTTGGCTTTAATTTGTCTCACAGGTAATGGAATATTAACAGTAATGGAAAGAAAGAGGTGCAAGAGCCTACAAAATGGAGAAAAGTAAACAGAAACAAGTAATAACCCAATAATTATATTTTAATTGTTGAATTCTATACTGTTCTTTCTTACTGTTCTTCCTCTTCCTTTTGTTTTCTCTAAAATTCCACATCATTGCATTTCTCTAGAAGAAACATGCCTCTTAGCACGAGCTGAGGGTTGTTTCTTGCCTTTCTTTGTCTTCCTACTCTGTCTCAGTCCTCTACCTTCCTTTCTATGGACTGGTTAATTTAATCTTTCTAGCTGCTGTGGGGTCAGCATGTTACATATGGAAGACACATCAGCTGAAGGAAACTGATGTCCCAATCTTACTTACTACCAGTGCAGATGGAGGGAAACCAGCTGGCATGAGTGAATTGATTTCTGCATCAATCTCCTTGCACAGGCAATCAATTCAGCAGAGACAAACGAGACCGGAGTCTCCATCCCTTGCCCGTAGCAGAAGGCTCCCTGTCGTGGAGTTTCATTGTCCTGAGCTGTGAAAGCAGGGGTTCTTCATGTGGTGTCACTGAGCCCAAAGCCTGTGAAAGGCCACAGCGGCTTCAGCGTGTTTTGGGTCAGATCCTTGGGCTGATGCTGCAACCATACGAGTCACTGTGTTAGTTAACAGGTATCTAAGCCCCCTAAGCATTGGGTGGCTCTCATCTCTCTTTGCTCATGCTGACAACAAAAGCAGCACCAATTCTATTTGTGATTTTTTATAGTTTTTGAATCACATGCTAATAATTCTGAGCAATGACACACAAGTAGGCATCATTATTATATCTACATGGGGAAAAACATGGTCTTCTTCCTTCATTTTTTGGTGAAGGAACAGTGGTGCAGCAAACCAAGTCTGTTCAGTACTAAAAATTTTCAGGGCATTACACTGTGTAACTTAGGTAATTGCTTAAATAGTCAAGTTAAAGAGAAGATAATTAGAAGGCTATTTTGGATTCATCCTTCCCTATTACCACTTAAAGATGTTGACTGTAGAGTTCTGTTACTGCTTCATTTAGCTTGACTATTGCAATGAACTAACTCCTGGCACGTCAGCCTGTCCTTGTTCAGAGGTGAGGCAGGGGGTTTATGTTGCAGGATCAGAGCATGTAGCACTTGTGGCATTCCTGGTACCAGAGGATTAGGAGCAAATAGGCTGACATTGGCTTACACAAGGAAACAGATTTACACTACATTGGTCCCAAAGGTGTCATTGATTCTATTTGCAGTACATGGTCAAATATTTGTCCATGGTATCAGAGAGGTTAACAAAAGGTTGTCATAGGGCCGTGTTTGTCACAAATTGTGACAACAGGATAGTATAATGTCAGCATGTCATGGTGCAAATGTCATCATTTTGTGATATGACAAATTGTCCCCAAGCACAGACTTTTAAAGAGATCCTAACAGATGCTGGAAAAATGAGTAAGTTTGGATTGATTTTATTTGTGTCATATTCAGGAACAATCAGAACTTTAGAAAGCAAAGCTTGCAGCAATTTGTATCACTTTTCATTCTTGAAGGGTCTTTGCTAATGTCATAAACTTTAGTCATTATATACGTGATGTTTCCTTAGCAGACAAATTTGTTGATGCATCATGCTTCAAGGCAGCTCCAGAGATGACAGTTTTTTAGTAATAAATGTGTTTAATTGGACTGTTTACCATTTGTAGCCGGCAGACTGGATTTTCCTATTTTAACCACAAAATAGTAGGAGAATTTGGACAGTTTCCAGTCTGTCAAAATTTAAGTGCAATAGGAAGTAAGATAATTTTGTTTATATTTGTTCTGTCCTTCATTCAAACCTTGTTAGAGGCAACTGTGAAGCATACTAAGCAGTGCTGCTTGTACTTTCTCTACAAGGCAAATTCAGCTGGGATGGCTGTGCTGTGTTAACACAACCAAATCCAACCACACTTATATTTGATATTGCAATGTATTCCCGGGCCACTCCCAAGTATGCTTGACACATACTGGGAAAAACTGGCGGAGAGGATGTTCAGTAGTTTCCAGAAGACATTTTAAATAAAACTAAGATATGCAACTTGCACTGAAATCAGGCCCTTTGAGAATGCTGATTGGGTTTTTTAAATATGAAGGAGATGTTCTGGTGAGAATGGAAGGCTGCAGCTTTTTCGATGGAAACAGTAGATTTCCTGTTCTGTAGAAATAGACTAGGTGGAAAAGTTGTTTGTCCAAGGACAAAATACTTGAATCATACATTTGCTCTTTAGGTGAGGTGTTTCTGGATTTAATTATGAAATGTAGTCTTAGACAGGCATAGTCATTCTTCTGGGGGGTGGCAGCATGTAAGGCTGATTCTGTCAAACATGGGTCAGAAAATAACATGGAACAGCACTAGCAGGCTGTATCCTGGCCCCTCCTTCTGAAGAATCTGTGCTCATTCTAAACTGGACTTCAGATGAGTGCTCTTGTATGAATCTAGCTTCCTGTGCATCCTGGTTCCAGCCAGGACAGGGTTAGTTTGTTTTGCAGTATCCAGGACGGGGCATGGCTAGGGCACAGAGGTTATTCTATAGCACCTCTCCTCATTGCTGAGGTGGAAGAAAGGGAATCCATTCTAGGGAGAAGAGATTCCTTCTGGTCAAGAAGGCACGGTGGAGGGATCCATCTGATATTGTCTATTATTGAGAATAATTTCTTTTCTTATACCTTTTATTATTAATATTGTTGCTGTTATTGTTTATTTTCTAATTTTTTTTCTCATTGNCATTCTTCTGGGGGGTGGCAGCATGTAAGGCTGATTCTGTCAAACATGGGTCAGAAAATAACATGGAACAGCACTAGCAGGCTGTATCCTGACCCCTCCTTCTGAAGAATCTGTCCTCATTCTATACTGGACTTCAGATGAGTGCTCTTGTATGAATCTAGCTTCCTGTGCATCCTGGTTCCAGCCAGGACAGGGTTAGTTTGTTTTGCAGTATCCAGGACGGGGCATGGCTAGGACACAGAGGTTATTCTATAGCACCTCTCCTCATTGCTGAGGTGGAGGAAAGGGAATCCATTCTAGGGAGAAGAGATTCCTTCTGGTCAAGAAGGCACGGTGGAAGGATCCATGTGATATTGTCTATTATTGAGAGTTTTTCTGTGCGAATAATTTCTTTTCTTATACCTTTTATTATTAATATTGTTGCTGTTATTGTTAATTTTCTAATTTTTTTTCTCATTGCTATTTCCAGCAAATTGTTCTTACCTCAACGTGTGCCTCCAATTGGAGGGGGGAGGGGAGCAGCACGTGGTTTTAGAGGGAGTACTAAACTGGAGAACACCATTCCTAAACCACAACAGTCTTATGTGGCAACAAAAAGAACTGTCATGGTTTCACCCCAGCTGGCAACCAACCCCCACGCAGCCGTCATTCACTCACTCACCAGTGGGACTGGGGAGAGAATTGGAAGGGTAAAAGTCAGAAAACTCGTGGGTTGAGATAAAGACAGTTTGATAGCGAAAGCAAGAGCCACATACACAAAAGAAAACACACACAAACTAAAACAAAAATCAATACCCTGCTTCCCATGAGCAGGCAGGTGTTCAGCCACCTCCAGGACAGCAGGACCTATCATAGTAACTGTGACCTGTGGAGACAAATGCCACCACTTCAACTATCCTGCCCCTTCCTTCTTCTTCACCTCACTAATATACTGAGCATGATGTCACATGATCTGGATTATCCCATCTGTCAATTTGGGCCACCAGTCCTGGCTGTGTCTCCTCCCAGCCTCCCATTCACCTCCAACTTCCCTGGAGAGTGGAGTGTGAAAAAGCAGACAAGGGTTTGGTTCTGTGGAAGCTCTGCTCAGCAGTAACAAAAGCATCTCTATATTATCAGCTCTGTGTTGGTGTCCAAAACACAGCCCCATAGCAGCCACTGTGAAGAAAGTGATCCTGGCCAAAACCAGCACACACTAAATATTAAAGATATGTTGAAATTTGTGCTTTCCAAGTCTGTAACTCAAGTTCAGCAACTTTCTTTTCCCACAGACACGTTTCATGTTGAACACTTACTGTGCCTATGCAGTTTGTAGATTAAAAGTTTGAGCTGCTGTTCTTTGAAAACACAGATTGATACAAGTAAAACATAGTTTATTCTCTATGTGAGGCTAGGATGGGCAGTCCTGGGACAACTCCCCAGGAGCTGGGGAAGCCTGTCCACTCATGTTGGCTTTAACTGTGACACCACTGTCAAGAGAGCTCTGCACCTATGAACTTTTCCTTGCTGTACTTGGCCAATTCTGAGCTAATTCTCTGTGGTTACTCCTGGCTGTAACTTCCTGTTGTGGAGGAGAAATTGAATAAAGAAAAACCATAGTATTTGATGGATATGAACAGTGTTGAACAAACTTTAAACATATAAGATACTTGGACACTGGGCTTTTTTTTCAAACTATTTGGTCCAGAGCTGATGCAACAGCCAATCTTTCTCCTCAGTAAGTTCCTAAAGTAGGAATTTTTGCTCAGATTGCCAACAGTGTAAGCCTCTATTTCCATGGTTTCTGTCTCAAAAAGAGACTTGAGGTGAGTTGTGATTTCTCTACAGATGACTGCCTGGTTGCACCTTGATGTGTCACTGCAGAAATGGCAAACAAGGTGGGTGCAATTGTTTTTGAATCTCTTGGGCTTCCGGAAAACCACTTTTGGTTTGCTGGGCTGCCAGAGGCTTACTGTTCAACCTTGAGCAGGTAACTTGAATCTTTCTATATCCAAACGTCAAATGTGGAAGTCTCGTTCCACCTCTTTGGTTATAACGGCAACATCAAAGATCATTAAGTTGTTGGATACGTTGGAAATTTACGTGATCGTGTAACCATAGGTAAACAGAAGGGAAAGAGTAGCAGTCTACACAGGGAAGTTATTTTTCTGATGTTAGTCTGATATAAGGGAATCTCATTTTACAGTCCCTTATCCAGAGCTTTTATGTGGTTTTACATCCTCCATGGTATTGCTTTTTAAATGCTGTACTGTACAAACAGTAGAGCATTGTGAATGGTTTTTCATTTTCATATATTTTTAATGTCTTATTAGTGAAAAATCCTTCTTATTAAGCCACTTTTAATTTTGATATATATTATTTTCTCTCATAATAACAACTATTTTTAAAATTCTTGGGAAATTTTAACTTCCTTAAAGAATGTTTGGTATTTAAAAAATTTTTTTTGCAGCTATATTTTTTTTTATGTTTTAGTTTGGTAAGACTTATGCATTCATTAGAATCATTGCATACATAATAATTTGGAATGTGTCTGGCATTAGTTCTGTAAAAACAATCTGAATGTTCTCTGATCTGGATCTACGGAGTCATAAAATATATATGGCACTGTATTAAGTTTTATAATGCTCATAACTTCACTGTTGTACCTGTTGGGTAGAAAATCACTGAAGCGAATGAAGAGTATTGCTCTTTGGGCAGCAGAAATATTGGAAGTGCTTTTACATGGCCCCTTCTAGAGATGAGTTTCACTGCAGAGTTCAGCAAAGAAGTAATTAGTATTTAAACTGTTTGTGAAAGAATATGACTTCTCCTGAAGAGGAATTACAAATCAGTGAAGTGCTGCAGAAGTTTTATTGGGCTAAAATAATTGCCACGTGAGGTCGTCCAGTTATAATGAGGGATATGAGTGGTCTAGGAGGGTGAGCTCTTTATAGTAGGACCTCATTTTGGTTACTGAATCTTTCACATGACTGTCATTGCAATTTGGGGCAATGCTTTTTTTCCTGTTCCACTTCTTAGAGCTGTATTAGCAATGTAATCTGTGTGTCTTTAATATTAACTGGGCCTTCATATTTAGTTACTTTCAGGGTCAATTGCTAAGCTACTTAGACAACAAATTTAACCTACCTGCTCTGTAATCATTGTAACTCTATCCTGGAAGGCCTGAGGGGACTACATGTGTTGTACAACATTGACCATTGTACTCTAGCAATGAGCTCCAAAAGGTTAAATATTTAGATAATGCTAGCCAACTTTCTGCTTATAACTATAAGCCCTAATAAACCTCAATATTTGTCTTGATAACTTTCTATTTTTGAAAGGGATTTTAATTTATGTTCTCTAGTAGATGTATTTATTTAATGAGGATTGAGTTAGCATTGCTAAAGATCATAACATGTTTAGTTTCAAAAGATACTCGCTTTGAAATTTACTGTGAAATAGTGTAAGTGCAACCATTTACTTCAGAGTGTCTAGGAGAAAGTCATGTTGATATTTTAATTTTAGGATATGGCATTGTAACATTCCACTTTCCTTGCTGAAGAGTCAGTTACTTGTTCTCAGGAGGGTTGTGTAGGGCATGAAACAGCCCTGTGAGCGTGGTGGTGCAAAGCCATCAGAGAAGCTGTAAGTTTGTGGTGGGTGTATAATCCCAGTGTGGTTTTGCATGATGAGAGCTTATAGTCTAGATCTTGGATATAAGCAGTTCCTGAGTGTCAAGCAGGGCATTCAAGCCCCATTTATGGGACTGGCTGAGGTTCACCTGTCTATTGGTGGGTTTAGATGCTTTGCAGTGTGTTGAGTTTGCATTCTCCCAGGTTCTAGCCCTCTTAAAATAAACCCTCCAAACCCCAAGGTAGTTTTTCAGTGTACTGGTGTTTGGTGCAGCTCTGCAGCCACTGATGCAACTGAGGTAGGTCCAACACAGGCAAGGGGCTGAGAAAACGTGGCCAAAGCAGAACAGAAACATGAATGTTGGGGAAGTAGGTTCACTGCTGAATCAGTGTGTTGTGAAATGGATTCCTTAATGTACAGTTTGCTACCTGTTTGTCTGGGTAGCAGTGGTGCCTAAAGCAGCTACAGAGTATTTCCAGACTTATACAAACACTCCCAGCTAGTTTCACTGTAGTTGTTTGTGGAGAACTGAATTGGAGAGAATTTATTGTGATAACAAGAACCTGGACTGCTGAGTTAGACTGTTTTCTTTAATGTCTGATTTAAATCTGCTTTGCTTCAGTTTACTTCTTTCCCTATCCGCTCCATATGGAGAAAAGTTTATTTCCTGTCTGTTTTCATCAAGCTTTAATATCTCTTTATTAGACTTCTCCTATGTATTGTGTTCTTTAGATTTAATAACCTCAACTTTGTCATCCTTTCCTTGTTGCTCACTTGGTGCTGCTTTTCTAGACTGCTCATCATTTTTATGGTGCTCTTCCAGGCTCTTTCCAGTTAATCAGCATTAATCCTGTGATGCTCTGGCAGGAACACACTCTTCCAACTGTGGTCTTCTAGGTAGCTTTGTTCATTTTATTGGTAAACTGCATGAATTTAATTCTTTTTCTTGCTGACTAAAATAATATATAAGGAAATGAATTTTTTAGAAAAATAGGAATTTTTGTATTTCTGTGGCTTTTACTTCTCATGGCAAACTCTGCTTTGAATAAGCGCATCTACTTCAAGTCTTGCATTGTGTCATTGGGTTTTACATGCCATTGCCTGGGTGTTCTTCCTTTCTGGCATATGGGCACACAGCATATGCCCTCCCACATCTCCTTTCACCTCTACCTCACTTCACTTTTACTGCTGGGCAGTCTCCTGGTCTCCTGTAATCCATTTTTTTTTCTTTATTTCTTCTACTTAGTCTCCTGACACTGCTGAAATTTTATTTCCATCTCCTTCTGCATCCTTAGTTTTTCAACCTACATGAGCTTCATAATACATTTCCGACACTGGACATTTATACATAAATTTTCTATAAGCACAGAACACAAGTAAAAACAAGTTCTGTTAAAATTAGATGCTCTGTGTGCATGTATATATACTTATTTATGTCTCACTTGCAATACTTTGTAGGTTAACCTGTGCTTTATTTTCTCCACAGAAAATCATTGAAATGTTTACAAATAATGACCTCTGTGCCTTGGTTGAATGTTCCCTTTTCTCTGTCACTTTTCCCATGTGGCCAATCTGTGCTTCTGAAACAGTACCTTGTATGTTCCTTGGATTTTGGTTTTGGAGTAGGGCATATAGATGCTGTGGTAAAGCAGGTAATAATATTAATCAGATGTTAATGCATTAAACATAGGAGTTCAGAGGCAGTGTTCTCACTTTTATTATTATTACTGCACAGATTTTAAGTGTCCCTGCATCTTCCTAGGCAGATATCTGGAATTTATTGAGAGAAGTAAATTCCTTCTGGGTGTTTACAAGAAAAAGTGATTTGATAACACTGATGATTGCACAATTCCCTTTCTGCTGATGAATTCAAAGCATCTTCTGAGAGCAATATGAAATTAAGTGTTACCAAGATCAGACACGGAATTAAAGTAAAACCAGACATTGGTTAAACCCTCAGAACTTCAGAATTTCTTGCAGAGACATTCAGAAAACAGAAGAAAAAATAACAGAATATTAACAAGCTTTGCATCTATAAGAATTAAACTGGTTTTTCAGATAAATAAAAGAGCATAGCTTGCTGAACAGAACAAAGAAGATGCATTGCTGTTTCTTCTACCAAGCCATTGCTTCTGACAGGGAAAAAAAATTGTTGAGCAAAGTCTATTGAAGAATAATTGATGGAACTTGGGACACCAGTGAGCAGAGTGTGTCTGCTCTGCACACAGGACTGCTGTGGTAACTTCACACAGCATTGGGTGAAGTTTCTGGTGCAGGTCATGTGTAGCAAAATGCCTCGCTGTCTTGCATGTTCTACACTGGAAGCTGAGTAGGTTTCACAGACTGCTACTGGCATTGGTTTAGGTACGAGAAGACTGAAAACTACAGGGCTCTCCTTGCATTGTGAGGAAACTGAAATGCTGAGGACATGGAACTGTGTGTTTCCCAAATATTTTTTCAGAGGTCAGTGGAGCTTTATCAGCAGTTGTGTATGCTCTCCTGGGGGACCTTTGCTGTAAAGAAGCATTCTGAGTTGTAATATGAGAATTACCTCTGATAGGGTCCAAGACTTCATTAGCTAAGGAGAGTACAAAGCCAGAGTGCTAAAGGACGGCTTAGCATCCCAGAAGCAAGAAGTCTTGGATCTTCAAAAGACATTGTAAAAGATTTGGCATTTAAGTAGTTTCACTGAGTATTAAATACTGCATTGGATTTGACATTTTTACTGCTTGGACTGTTTTTAATGCAGTCAGGAAGTTTTTGGAGCTCATGATGTTCTTCTTGTAGGAAGAAACAAAGGTGAAATTTATAAATACCTAACAGAGGCTCTGAAAATAATTTGGGACCTGGAAACAAAGAGCAAAGGAGATTGGGCCAGTGGGAGTTGCTATTGCGTTTTAAAGTCTGCCACCTCTCTTGGGAGTCAAGAAGTTTAGCTCAGAGATAGTGTGGGCTCATGTTGAATGTGTGGGTATATTTAGAGATGTGGGAGTTTTTTGATGAGGAATAGTGATACTGTTGTCATCAGGCTCAGTTTCCCACTTTGGCTTTACTGTGGCCAGATTGGATTTTTGAACCCTGAAATAAATCTCTTTCTCATTTGGATAATCTACATTTTATTTTGATTTTGGTGCTTTTTGATCTCTCTAGATAAAACTTCAGGGAAAAAGCAGTTTCTTATCATGCATTTCTGTGGCACAAAGTGTAGAGCAATCCCAAATTTGAAGAGAGATTTAAAGTTCTATAATGTGGAAAATGGAGTTCACCAAAAGCAGAGTCGACGCTCATTATTTTGCCTGCAGAGCTGTAGCAGATCTTTAGAAAAAGTTTACAGAGAGAGCATTGGCTCTACTTGTCTAATAATCTATGCTTCTGTAGTTTGTGATCTCACATATGTTCTGCTTCAGGCTGGATAATTAGTGTTGCCAGTGGTTATCTCTTTCTGTGTAATAACTCATATCTGTCCTAGACTGCAGGATGATAAGCTTTTCTTGCATCTAAGGGTTGCTGTGCATCCTCATGCCACTGTATATACAGTACTTAATCAGTAAGAGTCTCTCTGGATTTTCTTGCTTTTCTGTGCCAGTGAGCATCTTTCAGGGTTTGAGAGAGAGAGTGAGTGGGTGATAGGTTTCACTGGGGAATGAGGGCTGTTAAGAGTAGGTCATGCTATATCATGCTATGATATTTTGTTAACTTGGGCAGACAAGACTTCCTTTCACCAGGGACCATATTTTAAACTTCCAGGGTGAGAAAAAAAAGCCTGTGGCTTTGCTTCCTGAGTGAGAGACATGTCACACAGGGCTGTGCAGCATGTAGAGCTTAACAGGAATATTTAGCCTTTGGTCTGTATCAGCACACACGAGATCAGCCTTTAGAGTTTCTGGTAGTGATGGCAGCTTGCAGAGAGCTTGTGTGAAGATGGTGCTCTCTGTGTCTGGACAGCACCAGTGGCTTGGAGTGGGCACAGGTTTGACTCTGCTCCCTGTTTTTTTGGGAGAAATATCACAGCATCCAGTTATGACTAAGGAGGAGAGAAAAGAAGTGGGGAGCAGGAGCCCGTTGCTGCAATTTCTAATTGTAAATACTCCTTCAGTTAGTCTCTAGTCTTACTGAATCTAAGTCAATAAGGAAGAGGCAATAAGGAATAGACAGAAGTTATGGGTGAGATGTACAGTGTAACTGAATCCCAAAATGTTTACAAGATCACACTTTGATTTTTAAACAATTGCTTAAACAGATAGTTTATTGATAGAAGGACATTTCTTGCGTTTGAAATGATTTATGGTTTATACAGTAATTGAAGTGGCAGTCACTTCATCACACTTAAGTTTATTGATTCCATTAGTACATTGACCTTCTTTCTGCTGAATCACCAGCTGGAATGTCTGTGCTGTGTGGGATAATTTAAAAGGAAAAGATGTCATTTTTCCTAACTATGCAGGATCCAGTTTTCTGCAATTAATAAGGAAATGAAAACAAGGAAACTACTGAGAAATTAAACATTGCAGGAGAAACAATGTTTTGAATCTCTCTAATATTTGATGGATTTTTTAGAGTAACTTTGTGTCTATCACAGGGTGTCTTTTCTGCAGGTCAGTCGTGGGTGCTGAGTTGGCTTGCTCTGTTACAGTGGCCAGCATCTGTATTCTGGCAGCTTGAACACACAGAATTCCAGAAGAATATGAAAACTATCATATGAATGGGAGAACAAGGCCAGCTGGAAAATTATTTCTGTGTGATTCCACTTTGTATATTCTACATATTAAATAACAGTTTCCACACTTTTATTTTTCCCCAGAAAGATTGCTCATAGTTGGGTGATGCTCAGAGCTGCAAAAATAAAATTGGAGAGCATTGGCACATGTGAACTGAAAGACAGAAATCACAGAAATATAGAAATTGCAGAAAGACAGAAACCCCTCTGCTTGTGTTCTACTGGGGCAGCAACTCCCTCCTCCTCTGGCCTCTTTAAGAGTGAGCTGCCTTCTGCACTCTTGCTCAATCTTATCTCTCCTTTGGGAAGATAGTGGTTTTCTGCACCAAACTGCCTGTAAGAGCAGGAATTGCTACCTTGCCAGAAGCAAGGAATTCTTTGTCTCTCTCTGTCCTCCCTGAGCTCCTGGCATTGTTCAGCTTGTGGCAGCTCTGGGACAGAGTGGAGTGAAAGCTGCTGGTCTGCCATGACACTGAGTGCTCATTCAGCCTGAGCATAGCACTAAGGAGGGAACATTTTGGCTTGTGCTGTGTGTCCCTTAGATTTGATAGGTTTTCTCCCCTTAATCACTGGTGAAAGTCAGCCAGACTGAAAGGACATGTTTTGCTCTTTGTAGCTGGGAAACAGAACAAAACAAGGTAAAGATTTGGCCCTTGGGATAACTGAAATGAAAATAACTCATCATTCTGTGTCTGTTGGAAGGAGAGGTAATATTTTTACCATTGATAGTATATGCTGGGCTAATGGATTTAAAGCTTCAAAAGCTCCTGTAGGATATTATGGCCATTTAATAATGCAATTCTGAAAAATAAAAGACTTGATTACAACCAAGGCTCCATATAACACTATCAAGCTAACATTCAAGGTCTCATAGTGGTTCTTAGTGGCAGAAGAGGTATTTAGCAAAGTCATCTTAGGAGCACAGTATTTTTAACAGCATGGTTTGTGCCTGGGTTACCACAAAGTGGGTTTTGACATGATTCCAGGAGCACCTTTTCATTGGATTTGGCCCAGGCATGCTGTGCTTTCACTGGAATAAGCCTGGAAAAGCTAAAAGGGAGAAAAAGAAATTGGGAGCTGTCATGCTCTTTCCAAAAGTTTCTTTTTTCAAGCAGATTTGTTTTCATCCTATTGTATCCAATTGCAAGAGGGAAACTTTGGGATGCAGAGTCTGATTCAAAGGGATCACATAGTCTTGCCTTTATTAAATTCTGATGTGAGTTGGGCCATATGGCACAGAAGTGGGACAGGGAGACTGTGAAGGGTTTTCTCCAGGGATCCAACTCCCTTTCTGTGACTGCAGTAGAGTTATTGCCGTTTTATGGTGCAGACATGCTCAGGTGCTGTGCTGAGAAGTGCAGTACAGGAATCTGAACTGGACTGAATTAATTTCCTCTATATGACAACAAAGTCTCTGGCCATATTTTAAGGTGGTTATATTAGTGTTGTTGCTCAGAAGTTTACAAGCTTTCTAACAGCCAAGTGGAAAGGGCATTTCTCATTATCGTACTCATGCATGAGATGTTAAATGCTTGATGTTGTGTTCACAAATGAGTGTACAGATTTTTGGCAAAACCTAAGAGTCAGATTCAGTCATGCAGATTAAGGTCATATTACAGTATCTCCAAGGGGGTTATGTACACCCAGGTTAAACCACTGTGTCTTTCATATGAAGTAAGGAGTTGGTTTTTGCTAAATGATACAATTGGCATGATATTTTATCAGGCTTTTCTTTCTTTTCTTTCTTTCGTCTTCTTTTTTTTTTTTTGTTTAATCCATTTGATTAAAGAAGAAAACAAGATCTAATTTAATTTCTCTTCCTGCTCCCGGTAAAAATCTTTTTTACAGGCAAATTAGAATATCTGAGGATTTTATCAAGCATTCAATACTTTCCATCTGACAAGGCTGAAACTACAAAGTTGCTGGGAAACCAAAAATTTAGAGAGATGTTAATTAGAGATGGTCTGGCTTTTGCTTTTGCCCTCTAACTCCATTTTTCTATCTTTGCATCATTTCACAAAGTTCAATAACTATTTTAGGTTCAGTAGCCAGCTGATTGTCTTTTCTTTAATATTGCATAGCATGAATGAAAAAAGAATTTCTTTGCAGAAGTATCATGAAATAGTTGTCTGTGCTACCTGTGAAAATACAATACATTTTCCAGATTTTGTGTGGCCTGTGCTTAAATGAGAAAAGGTGTAATAGTTTTCAAAAGAGTGGCTAAGCACGTATAAACTGCAAGAAAAGCCTTCCACAAGCACATTGTTTTCATTTTATTAGAATGATTAGGAACCAATATGAATACTTTGAATACAGAAAGGTTATGCTTCCCACCTCCTGATTTAAGCAAATATGCCTATAATTTATTGTGTTGTGTGCATTCAGCATACTTACTCTTTGACAAGTGTCCAGCTCCATTCAGTGCCAGCTACTTCCACACCAAGTAATGGATGAGGCTGGAAGGAGCTGCTCAGCATATTCTGGTTGAGTTTTGCTGCTGGGTAAAGAGGTTTAATGGGGCCAGATGCAGAATAAGCAAGATGAGGCAGGATGCTATAGGAGTGTGACTGCTGCTTCAGCTGCTGGTTGTAGGCTTTATTAATACTTCTTTTTCTTGAAGGATCATTGGTTAAAGTGCATAATAGGTGATTAAAGCAGTGCATTTATTGACTACAGTTGTTTTGTGTATACTTGTGTCAAATGAAGTGATCCACTGTTTCCCTGGCTAAGGATTGCAGGACTTTCTAGAAGAGGTGATTTTGGATAGATCTGTCTTGTCTTTGTTGCTAACCTGAATGTTAGTTACCTCTTTTGACATTTAGCTTTCACTGTAGTGGCCTCTCACCTTGTGAAATTTGTAAACATCTATTCTCAAAAATGCCAAACAACAAACTAAGAAGTAAATATGAGTTTAAACTGAAGCTCCTTTAGTCCTGGTATCACAGGGACTGACCACATTAATTGATCCACAGTGGGGATGTATTAGGACTGCATCTTCTTCAAGGAGAATTAAACCAGATATTAGGGATTAATTTTTACCATCCTGTGGAAATACTGCAGGATAGTGTGAGTTTAGACAGTGCCATAAAGTGTATCCATTTTTCCTTGAAGTGTTTAAATGTAATTTCTTGAGAATTTTGCTTAGAAGCTTGACTTAAATGGAATCCTTTAAGTCACAGTAATAGAGATTTCTTTGCATTTGATGATGGATGTCATAGTCTCAGATCAACAGAAGCCAGATCAAAGTGGCTGGTCCCTGGCATCTTGAGCTTCTGCTCTGACTCTGTAAAGTGAGAACAGCAATGGTTCCTTACATACCATTACTTACCCTGAAAATTAATTCATTAACCTCCAGCTGCTGGTGGTGGTAGTGTTGGTATTGAGTATAATTACATACATGCTATATCCATGGAATACCCAATAATATTTTAGAGGTTTTCTAAAGTTTGGTACACTGAGATGAGGTCAAAAGTGGAATTGGAAGTTCTTGTTTTTCTTGAAGACTACTCAGTTCATGTGACTCTTCTTTGGAATCTGAGATTCTGTTCTTTCCAATCATGGTCCAAGTTAAAACAAAAGCAAAATAATGTTTTGCATTGTCTTCCAATAGGCATTGGACATGCATTGGTCATGTGCATACACCTTGATTGTGTTATAAAATAATGTAATAGCAATAGCTCTGGTTTGTGTTAGAGGGCTGAGCCCTGCAGTGTGCTGGACACTCCTGCCAGTTCTCACTGCCCTTGCCTTGGAGTGTTCAGTGTGCCCCTTAAGGACTGTATAACCAAGCAGAAACACACTGCATCCACAATATTTGTTTTCATTCTACTATTTTTCTTTCTCAACTGTTCTCTTTGTCAGGCTTTGGGCTCTGAATATTCTCAGTTCCATGGGTTGTTAACAAAGTTTTCGACTGTCTGCTTTGTATTCTTTAATGGGAGCCCTTCTATGTAAGACTAGAAACCCTCATTCTGTGAAGGTCTGGTGAGCTAAGAAGACTTTTTGCAGCCAAATTAATTTTTAACGGTATATTGATTCAGTGTCTAGCAGCTTACATGTCAGAGTGTATGAAAGTCACCCTTTGTCCCATCACTAATGCATTTCCTTTGAGCAGTCACCCTTTGTGCATCTTTTTGGTTTTCATTTTTTAAATTTGGCACCTTGAAATGCTCTGGTGCTGCTGTTCCCTTGTGCCCGGTGGGAGCTCCCCGTGCCGGCGCTCTGGGGGCTGAGGGCGCTCAGCGAGCTCCGGCCGCGCTGTGGCACCGTTCCGGGCGCGGGGCTGGTCTCCTGCCCACGGCCTTAGCAGCGTGCCAGACCCAGCTCAGCTCTCACATCGGGGGTGGCACAGCACAGGGCAGTCCATCACGGAGCAGGAGCTGACACTCCTGGGCTTGGCAGGTTGGAGAGAAGCTGGGAGTGCCGGCTGATGGATGCTGGTGCTGGTTGTCCTGCTGATTTGTTACTGCTGTTCTGTACCAGAGTGTCTAAGCATCCCAGGCAGGGGCTGAAACATCTTTGTTTTGTGTGTTCAGTACACATAGCACACAATGGGCTTTGGAGAACGCTTTACAAATTTGTATGAACAAAATTAAATCTCTAAAATTTGTGCTCCAAGTGTTTAGATGAACTTGGCTGTTGGTTTGTTTCTGCTTTTTCACTCTTACAAAGACCAAGGGCCTAGCTCTTCTTGTAACAAAAATAAGACAGCAAAACCAAGTGTTTTAGAAGTGATTAATTATAATTATATATTTACATCTATTTGATTATTTCAAATATTTAAGATTTTTGGATACCCGTTTTGAGTTTGGTTTTTTTTAAAGGATCATTTGAAAGGACTGAGAGCACAACACTTTCTAAAAATCAGATCTAGTTAAGGTTGCTTAAAGTGAAGATGAGTGTGAGTCAGTTTACCAGTCATTTTTGAAAATCTACATCTATGTAATATTGAGGGAGTTAATTTAAGGTTCCTGTTACAATGATGTAACAGGAAACAATGATGCCTTTTTTTTCTTAGCTTCGTTTAATCACTCTGTGCAGGGGACTAAAGAGATACACTTAATCATATTGTTTTCAGAGTGAATACTTTTGAAAGACTCTGAATGCTTCAACTTTTCAAGTGTTACTTTATATATTGTTGTGGCCCCTAGTGGACACGTACTTTGCATATCTGTATCTTCCTAAAATGAGCACAGTGGTATTATTTGGTATTAATATATTTTTTTCTGTGGAGAATGGAAAACACTTGATGGAGATAGGGAATTTTCATGAGCTCCCCCTTTGCAGGTGTTGAAGCTTAAAAGTTCCCTGTGCCACACTGCTGGCCCCTAAAGCTGAAATTTTAAGATATTTCCATCTCTCATTTTGATGCCTACTTTGTAAAATATTCCTATTAGCATCACATTTGTGTCCTGCATTATATCTGGTGCTGCTGTGTAGCTGAGAGATGCAGGCATTTCAACCTAGAGTGAGTTTGTGGCTTGTATTCATATTCAAATTTTGGTATCATCTATCTATGAAATTATTCATCAGATTCCTGTGTGAATGCTTTTAATGGTTTAATATGTTCAGCTGATAACAAACTGCATGCTCAAACCTAATGTTGTTTTTTTTGGACTTGATTAGACTCTATCCTTGATTGTGATTTAATGGCTGTTCACAAGCTTGTTCGCTCTTGCTGTTGCATATTAAGTACCAAAGTATTCAGCCAGGTCTGCCAAAGTCTTTCAAGAGACCATGGTTTCTCAAGGAGATGAAAAGCCCTAAGTAGGCTAACGTTTTGATTCAGGATTTGGATTGTTCTTGATCACCAAAGATTTTGTCCATAAATCCCTCTGGAAATGTTTGAAGTGTTCAAAGACCTGTCTCAATGCTTAATTTTACTCTCCTAAAATGCTATCTAAATAATCAAACAAAATCCTTTTAAAAGCAATTAGTACAAGCAATAGCAGTCAAAACAATTCCAAATACAGGTTTTATTCACCTCCTTTTCCCTATGCCTATCTGAGCTATCGTGCCAGAAAAAGCAGTGTATGATTAGAAGTGAGCTCCTTCTCATATGCTTTGTGGATCATCTCTAACATGTCATAGTTGTGTATCATGGGTATTTGCATGGCCCTGGTTACCAGAATCTTTGCTTTTTAGCAACTCAGGTGTTTAATGTACTGACCTGACGCCACTCTGGCTGTCTACAATCACTATATCCTATATAATACACATGGATATATAATATCCTCTTAATATACATGGAATTGGCCTAATACTGGATGTGGGAAAAATAGATGTCTTTTTAGATCAGCCAGATGTGGTACACTAAGGCATCTGAAATTGCACTAAATACCTGTTTTAATTCCAGTTTAAATGCCTGAAACTCTTCTGGCTCCAACTATGCACAGTTAGCTCACAGCTGGCTGCACACCTGTGCCTGGAAAAGGTACCAAGCCACCAACTTTTCATTAGGCAGAGGTATATACATAGAAATTAAATGCAAAATGTTGTACATGAAGGAATGATGTTGCAGTACTAAGTAATGTGGTAAATACCAGTTATAAGGGAAAAGCCATAGGAAAGATGCAATTTCAATCCCTGGTGAGGTGCTATTGACTTTTGAGATTAATCTTAGAAGGAGGCAAGTTGTATTCTTCTTTAAAATGCTTCCAAAAAGTAAAAGCTTCAGCATGCCTCTTCCCATCCAAGTGGCTCTTAACTGCTTGTATTCAATCCCATGCCTTCCTCACTGCCTACTAAAAGTCCTTCATTTTTCTGTGGGGAAATAATCACCAGCTGAAGTGGATCAAGAATTACTTTTACATGGATCATACTCAGCAACAAGTTTAATTACAGTTGAAGTGGCAGATATTCCTCTTGTGACATCCTCCCTTTATTGGCACTAGAAGAAACATTTAGCAGTGGAGGAACTTCTGACTTCAAGGAGAATATTGTGCATTTCTGCTGCTCAGACCAAGTAGGTCTTACATTTTCCCAGCTGCCCATTTCAACTTCCTTTCAAGAGAGGAGCAATACATATCCTGTGTTTTAATCTGTATCCAGCACAAGGATAGGATATGGAATTTTAAAATCAGAAAAATATTCTTCATACTTTAATTACATGATAGTATTTTATTAATGCAGAAACTCTGAATTTTGTTAAGATGTAGTGTAGACATTTTAATTTCTTAATTAAATCCCAGATATGTCAGGAACATGGTTCAGTTCCTATTTAATAATCCACTAAATGCAAATATTGGAACTCTTTAAACAAGCTAAATATTTTTTCACTTGAGCTTGATGAAGCTGATTAAGAAATATCTGCAATAAGCTGTTTTAGTTCCAGTGTAAACTATTGGTTTAATAAAATAAATTACCACCTCATGGGAGTGTAAAGAGAAACAGTGTAACATACTAAGGGCAAGGTTTTCAGAAGGCACTTTGTAGTGGCTTAACTCTGCTCTGTCAGTTTTATCCTTCAAACAGAGGAAGGTGAGGGAAGTACCCAGTGTCCATCTTGCACAGAGTATGCATAAACATTTTTCCTCTGTGTTCTTTCTAAAATGTTTGTTCAGCATAGCTATAAAATTCTAGTTGTCTTGCTAAAATCAAAAGTCTTCTGCCAAAGGCAAGGACAGGTTAAACTAAGTGAGCTGAAAAACATCTGTTAAAGTCACTGTCAGTACTTTATTGTCTGTGTCTTGTTAGCTTTTTGTTTGATTTGGCTCAGTTCCTTGAGAAACAATCCCATCTCTTGAAGAAATAAACCTCATGTTACCACCTTAAAATAATATGAAAAGTACTTGATTCTTCTTGCTAAATTCCTCCCATCTTCTCTTTTTAAAGCTGTGTTGTTTGACCTTTTTAATGTTGGACCCATTCAATACTGAACCCAATACCTGCAGTATTTTACATTCCTATGCTCTAAAAACTCAAGCATATCACAGAGCTTGCCAGAAGCCATTCAAGCAAAACATTACCAGATTATGAAATATTTTTAATTAACATGCACATACTTTTGAGAAATAAGCAGTATTAAAGACTGTTCAGCCAAACTAAGCATTGTGCTGTTATTTTTATCCACAGATCTTCCCTCCTTTCCCTGAATCTCTGTTGAATGATAGCATTAAATTGCAGGTCCTTCCAAGGGTGATGGATTTGGGTGGTTTGCATGGGGCTGGGCCCCACCCTGCGTTCTGGAGCCTGGGAAATATTAGACCGTGCTAGGGAAACAATGTGGATCCAATTTGAAGTCCAAGAAGCGAGCATGTTCTGGGGCATGTCAGAAATGCACAGCTTTTAACTCACTCTCTCAGCCTGCTCTGGCCAACGTCCTTGAGAGCACAGCGGTCCAACATCACACACAACACACCCTTCCTCAGCTGAGCACACTGAGTGGGGGTGGGCAGAGCTCTGGTTGTAACTTGGAATTTTCCATGGTTTGGCCATAGATGGAGCATGGCTTCCTGTGGGTGCTGATTCTCACATGCATATTGAGCATTCTGAAAGGGAAGGCACCAGGGCTTCCCTGATGCTCCGGGTGGCTCTGGGCTCCAGGAGAGCAGGACGGGGTCGGCAGGCAGCAACACTTCACAAGCTTAAGAGCCAGCAGCTGTTCACAGCCACCTCCTTGGCAGAGCACCCAGATTGCAGGTTTATTAGTTGTTGTTAATTGTCCTTCTGAATGGTGATGAAATACAGAGTGAAAAATATACTAAATGGTAACTGCAGTTTCTTATCTTTTGAGTGCTGGCGTTGGATGCATCTTGTAATGTAAGCTGCACACTGTAGGAGTGTGTGGTGAGTAAAGTGTCCCCTGAAAGTTCACTGCTGGAGAAGAACTTCTGACTTCAAGGTGGGAAGTTGATGTATTCATTTCAGGACCCTGCTTATTAAGCTTCCATAGAGAAGGAACGAGAGCTTCCTGTGCATGATTCTTTTCCCACAGATTGTGAACACCTCTTTACAGCTCTGTCTTTTCTTCTAGTTCTGTGCTAGCTCACAGATAAGTGCATTTGCACACTGAGAAAGCTTTGGTTAGGCAGAGGCCTAACTGAGGTCCTTTGATTCCACATCCAATACTTAAGCCTGACTGTCTTTGCAGCCTTAAATAAATCAGTTCGGCCAACATTTTTTGAATGTTGATATCTGAAGTTAGACATCCAAATTTGTAGTTGGGCATGTAAGTAGGACTACTCTGATTTTTATAGACACCGACTCCCACTGTTTCTTTATGTGTTATATTGTGTGGGGGTTTGCAGCATTACTGAAAAACTAAATGAGGATTTAGGAGTTTAATGTAAATCAGCCAAGTTTGAGAATGTCAGCCTTGACTTACACACTGTAATTTTTTACTCCTCTCTTCAGGTAACCCAATAAGGCTTACCTTGATGAAGAGGAATGCAGAAGGACTAATGATCAATGAGTAACTGATATTTTCTAGTTTATAAGCAAAGACAGTAATTATTACAGTATAAGGAGGGAGATTTCTTCAGACCCATTGCTCAAACATGATGCAGTAGTCATGTGCAAATGTAGCAATCTAATACATTTCTGAGTATCAAGACTGTGCTGTTAAACACAGCCTGGTTTTTTTCTACCCTCTACCAAAGCAGATGAACTGCAGTTTCTTAATGAGTAGTTAGACAGCTTCTTAGAGATGTGTGCAATATCATACTGATGAGATAAAGGCTCCTTTGTGGTAGTCTGGATTCATAAGCATGCTGGCTTGATGGGCTGAAGCAGATTGTTGGAGCATTTTATTGAAAAAAATGTAATTTCCACTGTTTTGGTAAAGTTTTGGGGCCACATTCCAATCTCATTTTTATGACATAACTCTGGCACAGAGAACAGAAGAGCTTACAGCTTCACTGGGATTTAACTTCCATTTCATCACGTGGGGACCAAAGTGTAGAACTCCCCTTTTAAATTCCTGTCGGCAGGGTTTACAGTGGCAAGGCCACATTAATTTTGCTCTTTTGCTATATATTAACATAAAGGGAGTGAGTTCTGTGGCACACTCTAAAGGGCTAGATTTGATGGCAGCATGTAAAGCTGTAGCTTTCAGCTTGTTACAGTTATGCTCCAGAGAGTGCATGTTAAAATAGAAGTTCCCAGTGAATATAGTATTGTTTGCAGGCAGAAGTGTCTTCAATTCTAGTATCCCTCTCCCTTCCGTTTCGTGAGGGCTGTCACAACTCTGCCCCTTTTGGGGACAGACCAAAGTCTGATGCTGGTTTGTGTGGAACGTGTATCAAAGCCTACTTTTGTCTTGCTGAATTCAATGGGAATTTTGTCTTTAAATGTAGTGGCAGCCTTGCTGAATTTCTTCTGTTATAATTTATTCTTTAGGGAGTTTGTGTCCAAAAGAACTGACTGCCTCTTGCTTGCAGTGACTTAAACATGAGCTGACTGCTCACTGCTCTTGGAAGGTGCAGTTCTTCACTGCAGAAGATTCCAGTTTAAACAAACAAACGTAATTGCTCACAAACAAGTTTTCCCCGGACTCCTGAGAAGACTGTATGAAATCAGGCTTGGTTTGGTTTGTGTTAATGCCGAGGTGTGACAGTGGTTTTCCTGTAGTTGGATTAACCATGAAAGTTTTGTCTATTTTGATTATCGTGGTACAGTTTTTTCTTTTAACTGGTGGAGAACAAATAGAGACACTATCATTTTGACTGCTAGAAAAGCATTCTTCAAGTAAATTATTTTATCACATACTTGATCAATCTTTCAAAATCCAGCTGTTGAGCGGAATCAGCACAGACAATTGTGTTTTTTGTGTTTTTAAATAATGTATCAGAAAGGACCTTGACTGTTAAGAAATGCACCGCCTGTGTTGTTTTTTCATTTTGAAGTGATGAAGCTGCTTTGCTCCAATTTGGATTCAAGTGTCTGGTGCAGCACAGGGCTGTGTGCAGTACACAACTGCTGGAATTGTTTCTTTTTTTAACTAAATGATTGGCAGCCACTTGGATGAGTCACAATTATGAGCCTAATTTTAGCTGGTGTGTATGATTGGGAGAATCTACCAGAGACAGTTGCATCTGAAGGGTTGAGAGAGGTGAAGTCAATTTAGTTTTGGGGCTTCTTAGAAATCTGCTTTTGTGCCTGAATTCTGTTTGTTCTCTTTTGGTTTTGTACAGTCATATTATATGACATTTCTGGTGGAATACACCTAATTCCTTCAACTTCAAAGAGTTTATCAGAAGGAGACAATTTAGAGTGACAACATCAATACTTTATTTGATGCTTATTTGGTATGTATTTGACTTTTGCTTGTGTTTTGAACATAATGAAGTGCAGGGTGTAAGCTGCCTGTAGCGTTCCATTTGATAATTTGTCCATATGTTGCCTCTGCTGGTTTCCTCCAGCTGACCTGGGAAATACCATCCAGGCAGGTGTATTAGTATGGAGTCTGAGAGGAGTTTAGTATATATAGTCAGAGTCCTCCAGTCATGTGGGCTGCATAATCTGGCTGCCAGCCCTCACACCACTGTTTAACAGCTGCTGCATTTTAAGGCAGTTCTGTTGAATTCTGCATTTTGCTCTTTTGGTCCGCCTGTATCAAAGTGATGCAACTTCTGGCAGGAGCTGGTTCCTATTGTGGCAGCCTGTCAGGAAAGCAACGTGCACAGTGGTGCCTGCCTTTAAATGCTGTGTATGTGAGAAAGAAAAGGTGTGTGCTTTTCATGGCACCTTCCTGTTTCCTAATGCATTATTCCTGTTTACTGTGGGGCAAAGGTGTCAGACTGGATTGTGCAAGGAGATGGAAGCCAAGTTGTCATTTACTGCCTCTGTTCTGAAAACATTAGTCGTACCCAGGTCCCTCCTCTGCTTTGTGTTCTGCTCAGCCTCTGTGTGTGCCTAGGTAGTAAACTACCATATGTTGTTTATAGAGAATGCAGAGGCAGTGTATCGTTTTCCACTTAATCAGGGTGTTCCTAATCAGGAAATTGCCCAGAGAACTAATAAAGCCAAAGTACACTCAATAACTACTGTTTAAGAGGCACAGTAATTCTGCTTAGCAGGAACATCCTCAGGTGATTTACAGGTACCTGGCCATGTCCCATTTTTAACTTGAACATGGCCTGATTTCTCCTAGGAGAGCTTTAAACGTTTGTCTGAGCTATGATGCAGGGAGTGTCTGTACAAACAATTTCTCTCACTGTCTGATCAGTATTGAAACTCCATCTTTTCTAGACCAGGTAAGCACAGTGTCCTCACAGTCAGTGCTGTGACTGGGTAGCAAGCTGGGCTCTTGCTCCGGGCAGAGACGCTTCTTTCATTGTCCCGAGGAGTCTCAGGCTGTGGGCTGGTGGTAGTGATGTGATGGTCCTGCTTAAGCTTTGCTTATGCTGAGCATAAACATGTCCTGGCCCTGGACACGTGTTCCTGATTTGTGTTGCTTCTTGTGCAGTCGTGGCAAACTATTTGTTCAGCTGTGCAGCAGCTAAATCTGCAGCACAGCTAAATCTGCATACTGATCTGGCTGAAAAATAACTTACAGAAGAGGGGGAGGAAAGAAGAGAGGTGTCTCATCCAAATGGTTTTCTAGCCTGGTTCACGATGTGGCTACACAAACAGCTGTACAAGCACAAAGAAGGGAGTGGTGGGAATAAGTGGGTGAGGTCAGGGAGAAAGGAGGCTATTTAAGCCAGTACTGCTGCCAAAACATTACTTGCCAAATTATTTTTCAGCTCCTCTGTTTTCTAGAACATTTCCTCACATCTGCTCTGTTATAGTAAACTCTCATGGATGTTACTGCTTCTGCATAATAACAGCTGTACTGGTTCAGACAAAAAACTTCATCTAACCCAATATCCTGTCTCCAGCAGTGGCCACAGTAAGTAGACCTGGGGGTAAGAAGAAGAAAAGCCTGTCTGATGTTCCTATGAATCTTCTCTCAGCCTCAGACAATATTTAGCTCAGGGGATTTCTTGAACCTGATATGGTTCATTTACGTGGGAGCTGTCAGTGGGTCTCATGTACCTGCCCAATCCACGTTGAACACCATATAAAATCACAGTTTTCATGATATCTTTTGGCAAGGAGTCGCACATGTTTCCTACTTGGAAGTGTGATCATGAAGTTCATAGGCAGGACAGGCCTATAATTTTTATTAGTATGTCATATAATGTTGATTCACCTATACAATAGATAAAAATATTTGAGAAAAGACTTCCCTGAAAAATTGGAAGAATCATGGGGTTGGTAACACCTGCTTACTCCTGCTCAGTGATGGTGAAGTGTTTTGGTTGTATCAGTCCAGTATGGGAAAGAAAGATGTGAAAGGTTGCTTTCCATAAGCCAGTGAAGGATAATTAAATTCTTGGTGTGATAAGCCAAAGTGACTGGAAAGGATGTGCATTACTGCTCTCTTCTACTCTGAGATGAATGAGTTGAGTCTATATCTAAAAACAGACCAGTCAGTGGGAAAACTTGCAGCCTGCATCAATTCTGTGGGCAAATGAAATTTTTTAACATTCTGATGCTTGTCTAATTCCATTTAGATTCCTAGTAGATTATAAACTGGATTACTCTGAGTGCCGTCCTTCTCTGTGCACTTCTGTGGTTTGTGACCAAGTCAGTGAATTGCAGTCCTGCTTGGGAAGGGTGGAACCACTGAGAGAAGGCTGTGCTGACGAAAGTGGGCAAATCTTAAATGTTTGCTGGAGATTACAATTCTTCCTATAATGTGCATAACCCTTTACCAGGATGAGAGGGTAAAGGATCCCTGATGTTCATCCTGTTTCTCGCAGTGACCAGGCCAGGGATGCAGTCCTGGTTGCTGCAGTGCAGGCTGAGCCACCTGAGTTGCTTTGTCAATGATGAATCCAGGGACAGAGAATGAAATTACCTGGTGTCTATTTGCACAGTAAAATCTTTTTATGAATGGAATGTACATTTTTTTCTCCTGCCCCCTTAGGATGTGATTCCCCCTCCATAAGGTGTTCACCATTTATGTAAATGATTGTGATTGCCAAACTAATCAAACCAAGGACAGAAGCTATCACAGGCACTCATCTAGCATCCAGCCCCCACATTAGCTTCTACTTCATTAAAATATATATGACCCAATTCAAGAGCTAATTTGGACGAAACCATTAGGCTTCTGTCCTCATCCCTGGTAGAAGTCTGAGGTTCATTTTCACACATGAGTGAGCAGTTGCAGCTTCAAGATGCATGAAGGTTATTGCTGTGTATGTAATGCATATGAAAGGGAAAGTGGCAGACAGTGGATGCACTCTTATTTCTGCGACTGCATCATTTTTATAAGGTCTTATTTGTGCTCCACCTGTGGAATGCTAGACAGGATATAAAAATATATGGCCAAGTTAAACACAGGAAAGGAAGATCGAGCCTCTGAGAAGGGAAAGTGACAAGATGATCATATTGCATTGTAACTGTTGTGTACCTGATACAAAAATTGGTTGTGATCTCAATGGAGTCCCTGGTGGGAGATGTGTGGTTAGATCTCCAGAGGTATTTGGACCAGGTACAGAGAATCTCTACACACTCTGCAAATTTGTTTGGCTTGGTTTGGATTTTTGGTTTGGTTTTTGTTTCTTTTGGTTTTTTTTTCATATTAGGTAGCTGTTTTAAATGCCTTCACTTAAAAGATGCCCTTAGCAGAGAGAGTTTGCAAAAATTCTTTGAAACTCCACAGATTCAGAATCTCATGATATTTTTAAATCCAGCAAATCCAAGTAATTTATCCCCATAGTATCCTAGTCTTGGGAAGGATGCCGTGACTAGATTTCGTCACTAATATCTGCTGGCATGTGTGGCTGGCAGGGGTTGCTTTCCTGGAGCCCCTATCTGGGGTATCAAGTTGCTCTGCAGACTGATGGATGAGTCACCAGAATCTCTGTTTTGTTTGTGGGTTTTATCAGAGCTCATCAGGTAGCCGTCAGTATGATTGACTAACTCTGCGCCAAGTGTCAGGCAAAAGGAGCTGAAGTGAAGTAACACAAGTGACAGCTGAAGAATAAGCAACAATCTGTCTTTTCAAATGAGTTGTTCTGTTGGCAATTTGACAAATTGTACGGTGTAACTGAAAGTTCTAGTTAATGTGTTGCATTACTTTATTTCAAAATATTCTGTTATGAATTGCTTACATTTAAATTCTGGCAGATAGAATGCTTAATGAAATCAGTACAAATACAGTAAAACTGACATAAAAATACTGAGACAGTGCAAGTCTTCTGAGATTTATTCCTAAATATACTTGCAAAGTCCTGCTTCAGCATTTTTAAAAATAATTTGACATTTTTGTCTTCTACCAAATAAAATATAATGGGATAGTTCTCAATATAAATGGACAAGAGGGAGAAAGGGTAGGATTGGAAACAATTTGTTTCCCTGTAGAAAACCTCCTGCAAACTTTTGCTCAGCAGATTTATTTGGGTGCCACACAACTGTTTGGTCTAACCTTGCATGGGTAATTCATGTTTTTCCCATTCCAGAAAACATCTGACTTCCTTTTCTTTTTTGTTTTGTTTCATCAAAATTACTCTGATTCCATGATATTAGAATGAAATTATGACATTTTAATGGAACATGTAAAGAAGGAGTATCTTCATGAAATCAAATTTTGTTGTACAAATATGCCAGGAATGTTAAAAGAATTTTCTTCCAAATCTTTGTTTTGCCTGTGTAGTAATGCCTTGGGAATGCTCACAGCTCCTGTGAATGTCAGTGATTACTTACAGTTTCTTAAAAATTACTCTCATTGTATAAGAAAGTGTGAATCATGGTGGATTGAGCACTGGCTGCATTATGACCATGTTTCAAGGTCTTATAACTTATTTCTCACAGGCTGTCCAATCAGTGTTGTTTTTACATCGCCAGCTTGTAAAAAGCTTTACTGGAAAAATTTAAGTGTGATTTTAAACAATTCCAGATTTACTGGTATATGCCTCTATGGGAATATCTATATTCTACAGTGATCTTATTTTAATTCTTTTTTTTTCCTAGACTGACAAACCAAATTTGTGACTAAATTGAAATATTCCCCTCTGATTCCAGAGGAGACATCCCCACATGAAGAGTTGCTTGCAAGCAATCAAGTGGTCATATATTAAAAACTTGCTGTGAAAGGATTTTATATGTCTTTGTTTTATTTTTTAATGCAAAGTACTGGGAGTGTACGTTGTCAGCTACCATGCTCGACTGAGAGTGCTGAGTCAATCACTTGATCATTAAAAATGTTCATTAAATTGCTGATGCTCTGTTTTGGGCTAAGATTGTTTGAAGGTTTGTAGCAGTTTGCAGTATCTAGGTACTTTAGATTTCCTGTCATGCTTGTTAGTCTGATACAATGTGAAAACACTCTGCTCCTCTTGGCAGGTTGCAGCTTAAGCACCATTTGTATGGCAGCACATTTCTGGTTTGTCTTGCTCACTGCTACCTGCTCGTGCTGTGGTGAAGATTTACTCAGGAGTGTCCACGGCAGTAGGAACAGGTTTTCATAACTATCACTTCTTATATAGGAGACCTTACAAACAGCAGAGGTATTTTTTTGCACACAGCATTGCACAGGTCTTAATCTCATCCTCCTGATAACAGCATGGAAGAAGCACTGAGTGCAGTTATCATCATTATGTTGAGGCTTGGGGCTAATGCAGAAGACAAAGGAAATCTTCTTCCTTGTTCTCCTGCTGATATCAAGGCAGCATCTTCTCAGTGTCACTCTGGTGGGGCTGGTACTCTCCCTGCTGATGCAAAGGCTCTCCCTGATGTTTTGGTATGATTTAAACACCACTGGTATTAAAATGTGTGTCTCTCTTCTAGCATCGCTGAGATAACAAGTTTCCTCCTCAAAATATGTGATACTGGAGTTCAGATAGTAGCTAGATGGTCAGGGCCTAGCATGGATGAGAAGAAGCAGAGAACTTTTAAACAGAAGATTACCAGGAAGTTATTGCAGAGAGTATAACCATTACTTTTTCTGAAGAGATTTATCTCTTCTCTAATAGCTGAATTTGCAATGACATTCTAATGCCTGTGGAAACTAGAGCCACAAGAACCTTTTCTTTCAGATACCAGCTTTGTATCTCAGCCTTTCAAAGGCAGAGGCTGGTGCAGTGTGTGCTGGAAGCAGCCAGGCTGAGCTAACTTTGGCAGCCTCTGCTGCAGCTGCAGCCAGGCCAGTCAGTGCCTGTGTGCCCAGTGGCCCCCCGCTGCATCCTCTGCCATGGGACTACCTGCTCTGCAGCTGGGGAGGCAATTTCAGAGAGGGGAGAAAGAAAAGGGAGAGCTCTAAAACTTCCCTCTCCCCTAGTCATTTCTGTGCTGGCCTCTCCTCTGATAAGAGGATGGTTTTTTCTGGAGGACGTGTACCTGCCGGCATCATTCCAGAAAGTGTAAGACATGGCAATGCTTTTGAGATCCATTACAGAGAGCTGAAGGTAGGAAGGTAGAATCTATTGGCAAGAGTTTAAAAACAAAAAAAGGCAATTGTACTAACCTTGCTTCTCTATCCCAGTTTAAAAGAACTTGGATGTGGGCATTTTCTTTTCCATTTTCATACGGATGAACACTAACCCAGAGGTGATGATGGTAGCAGTTGATGGGTTTTCCTTTGTTGTGCAGTGAGTGTTGTATTATCCTTTTGTTCTATGACTTATGATTAAAAGTAAAACTGCTGACAGCTCTGAGAATGCAGGGGAGGTTTGGCTAACATATATATCAAAATTTTAAAAAATTAGCCTGAAATAGTCTAGTTTTTCCAAGGCAGATAATAAAATTATGTTATCTAAGTTCAAACAACCATATTGAAAATATTTTATTACTTTGTTGGCTGCCTTTTTTATAATGTATTCCCAGACCTTTGAAAGAGTTCATCTTCTTAAAGAATCCCACCATTGCCTTATTTTGAACATTGGCTTTTTGAAATATCAGCTGTACATATCTTGCATTTAATAAATTAATCTATTAAAGAAGCAAGAAATTGATTATTCAATTACTGTGAATCAGGCACCAAACATCCTAGTATGTTAGTTGAATCACATCCTAGTATGTTAGTTGAATCACATCCTAGTATGTTAGTTGAATCATCAATAAAAATCTATTTCATCAGCATTTCTTAGCAGTGATCTAGCTGCTTGGGAACAAAGGAGAGCACACACATGCAAACCCCTCTCTCTAAATGTTTTCAGATGATACGACTGAAACACAAATGTCCTGTGCATTAAATCTGTGTATAATAATGGAATTTGTTGTGTGTGAAATGCAATTTCCATTTCACTCCTGGAAGAAAGTTATATACATTTGTTTGTATTTTGGATGTCTGAGTGAGAGATTTGCATCCCACTAGTAAGAAACACATTGTAAAATCTACATGCAGAGAAAAAAAGGTGTATCTAAACTTTAAAACTGTGCTGAGCACTGGCAACAGTCCAGAATCAAAACTGTCAGGGTTTGTATGTGTCTGCCTGTTTCCTTCTTCATAAAGATTTTTAAATCTTTGCTTTGAGAGCAGGCTCTTCCAGATAGTTCGTAGAGAGTGCTGCCAAACACTTCTCGTGTAGAAGCCACACAAAGCAAAACAAGTCCTTTCACTGGTAATTTATGTGCAGAGTGATTGCTGAACACTTTGCAAACTTCTCTGGGAGGGTATATGTCAAAAATATTCCTATTGCAGTTGATGATCATGTCCTACTATGTACTGCATAAGAATGACAATATATTTTTTTGAGGTGTGGACAATAGAATATAATGAATTTGTCACCTTTAGCTCTCTGTTGCTCCATTTGGATTTTGAGCATGCAAGCACCACACTATTGCTTGCCATTGTTAATGTCTACAAAATAATGATAGTGCTGGGCAGTAGTGTAATTATTGCACTTTTGTTGGCATATTTGTTTAATAATCTGCAATTTGGATTCTCCAGGCCAGGTTTTGTATTCTTCTAGGTAAGTCTCAAACCTCTGATCTTTGGCAAATGTTGACTGTGGTTTCTGTAGTGTGCTGAGATTAAGGTCATGACGATTCTCTTTTTCTAGTGGCTTCAGTAGAGTTCCTTCCCATTTACACCTGAATGACTAAAATCAGAGCCAGGTAATTGGTGTTTGAGCCTTTTTTTTATTTCTTTCTGTGCTAAAATCCATCCAATAGTGTTCATCTGCTTGATGAATTTTGGGGAAACCAAAGTAAATATTGCTTTGTGGTATGGAAGTCTTTCCTGTATTTGAGAAGTTTTGTTTTGAAAATAAAATCATGCAAGCTAATTTTAAGGCATTTTGCAAAACTCTGCTTGTGATCTATGGTTTGTGTTACTGGTATATTCTCTTCTAGCCTGAGATCTCCCAGATGGTCCTGGGAGGTATTATAAAAGTAGAAGAATCTCTTAACTAAGCAAGTTAAACTTAAGGCAGATTTATGCCCCTCTTCAGCCAAATATTTCAGCATGGATTTGACTACAGACATGGCTTTACTCCATTTTTAGTCAATAAGTCACTTTAGCACATGACTAAGTGCCACTGCATTACCATGAGAGGTGAGTGTGGGTGTGCATTCTTTGCTGGCTTGGAGTCTCTTCCAGGGTAACTGCAGGAGTCTGAGGGTGTTGTGTGTGTGACATCTGGGCCATGGTGGTTAGGGATAGGGCCACAGACTAAGCATGAATCATCAACATCACCACAGCAACACATTTCTTAATACTCAAATCCTTTCTCTCTTGTGAGACACAATCTCTTGCTACATGACCCTGGGAGAATGGTAAGGAGATTTTTCTTGGAATAAGCTGAGCAGGAGGCTTGCATGTGTTGAAGTTCAACCACCAACCCTGCTTTGCTCTGCACAGGACATCTCAGTTACTTCAAGTCCTGTAGCTGCCTTCTGGACACTGCCCCAGCATTCTCAAGCACTTGTGTAAAGCTGGGGTCCCCATGCTGATGGATGTGCAAGCAGAGGAGCCCTGGACACCCTTGTGCTCCCTGTATTCCTTCTGCCTGCAATCCAGAAAGGATCAGACTTGGTTAAACTCACAAACAGTTGTGTATCAGCAGAAAGTACATCTAACTGCACCATGTAGGGCCATCCATGAAATTGAATTATTTGATAAACCAGATTGTCAACTGGTGAGGTGCAGTGCCTGAATTAATTACAACGATGTAAACATGCCAAGGGGAGGGCCCATCCTTCTTCCATTTGGAGAGTTTGCTCACTGAAGCAGACATCTGAAGTGTTGTTTTTGTTGGTTTTTTTTTAATAGAAGCATAAATTGATTATTTTGAGAGAATGAAAATGTTCAAAATGAACCATGTTTTATCTGTTTTGGGATTTGAATAATTGTACCAGAAACTGAGGCTGATATCTCTTCCAGTCTCCAACAAGATGAGGAGTGTTGTAGAATGAATCTAGTGTTGTCCTGCTCTCAAAAGCAGAGGTACAAATGTTTCTCTGAGGACTCAAAGATAAAAGATACTTTTTCAACCTTTGTATTTGTTTTTCAAACTGATGCTTTAAAATTATTTAAAAACCATGATGAGTATAATTTTTTATAAGGCTTTTTGGCTTCAGTATGTTTTTCTTGATAGGAATGAAAGCACTTGAAACTGAACTTAGAGCAAGAGTCAGAAAAGTGGCTATGATGAGGTGATCATCATGAGAATCCTTTTTTGCCCCCATAGTATTTATTTTGATAGTAAAGCTCTTGATGGTGGCAGAGAAGAGATTCATGTCAGCTTGTGAGCAGAAAGGCATTGCAGGCGTAGCAACGCTGGCTACCCCTTTGAAGAGTTGGCCAATATTTCATTGGTTGCGATAGTTTGAGGTTTTTTTGTCTTCCTGAAAAACAGCAGGAGGCAGAGAATGTTAAAAACTGTACAGAAAAGACAGAATTATAGAACTGTAGAATAGTTTGGGTTAGAAGAGATTTTAGAGACCATCTCTTGTTACAACACTCCTCCTATGGAAGGTACACCTTCCTCTAGACCAGTTTGCCCAAAGCACCATCCAGCCTGGCCTTGAACACTTGCAGAGATTGGGCATCCACATGTTCTCTGAGCAGCCTGTGCCAGAGCCTCACCACCCTCATAGCAAAGAATTTATTTTGCAATTTAAAGTAATTCCCCTTTGTCCTGCCCCTCCATGGCCTTGTCAAAAGTCCCTCTGCAGCTCTTCTGCAGGCCCCCATAAAGGACCACAGGAACTATTCCCTGGTTGCTGGCTCTTGCATCTGTATGCTTTATACTATTCTCTGCCTCAAGAAGTTTATTTTGAGGTAGTAGAAACACTCCTAAATTAAAAAACACAACAAAACAAAATCACCAGAAGAATTTGTTGTTGAATGTGGAAGAGAGAACACAAATGTCCGGCCAGCTCATATCTGTCTTTTTTTAATGACAGTCCTTGTTCTGGAGGTTGTCTGGTGGATCTGACTATGCTCCTTTCCCAAAATTTATATCCATCTCTAATCAGAAGTTAATGTGGTAGAGTAATTCCAGTCCTGCTTCTGTGCTCTGTCTCTGAATTAAATTACTTGAGACAATTTGAGGTGAATAGGAGAAGTGCTATCCATAAGTTGAAACCTTCTCTCCATCTTTCAGGAATGAAGAGCTATTTTGTGGGTATTGCCATTAAGGATAAGAAGCTTCCTTCCCAGATGAATATAGTTCAGTTTAATGATTTATGTTTACATCAGTATCTGTTTAACCAAGATTTTGTGCCAGAAGAGTGCGAGATAGGGCTGAAAAGCCTTTTCAAATGCTCTGCCTATCTCTTTTAAATATGCATTGTATTTAATATGATACTGTCTGTGGGGTTCACTGACTTAAAAGTGTCATCTGACTTTGGCCTGGCAGTACTTGTATAGTGTGTTAAGCACATATTAGCTCTGAGCTTTAGTTCAGGGAATTCTTAGGGTTTGCTTATTGACTATATTTATAGTTGATGTTTTGAACTTTTAAGTGCTACACTGTGAATGTTTTACACTGTGTGGTTGCTCACTAGGATGAAATATTTGCAAAATTTGCTATCTATCATACTTAGTTTTTACCAATTAAAGAGAACACTTTCATTCCTGAGAACACTTTGTTCTGTGTTAATGGATGAGATAAAAAGGGTTGAAAAGACTGTATAGTATGAATCTGTTAATACACAAGTGCACAGGAGGTTTAGAAAAGATACAAGAGGGCCTTTTCCCCAGGTAATATGTACCCTTGTTGCACTGCAAAGCAGGTGATGTGTAAGTGTACAGCTCAAGAGACACACTTCCAGTGTAATTTTTGATCACTTGAGCTAGTCAAGACCCTTATGTCTTCTCAGTCTTGAAGAAATAGATTACTTTTTTTGTCTTGAAATAACTGTTACCTTTGTAGTTCAGCAATATTTAAATACTGCATAAACTTTCAGAGCTTTCATTTCTCTTTTGATGTGCAGATTATAGTAATTTTTGGAGACAGAATAGTCCTTTCCAATCACAATATAAGAGCTGCTGATTAGTTCACATTATTTCCTGAAATGTTTACATTTCTAGGTATATTCCTGGAGAGGAGGCAAATGTAACATAATGTTATGGTTTTCTTTTCAGTCCACATGATTAATTTCTTTTCTCATTATATGGATACAACCTAAGATTTATCAGTTTCAATTTATTAGGTCATAATGGCCTTCTCTCCAGATGTAATATATTGAGCTCAACAGACAGCAGCCTTTTAACATTTCTGTCTTTTAAATTGCTATTTATGTGGAGAAGATGAGTCAGTGGAATCAGTTGGATTCACATTTTCCCAAGTCTTCAGAATGGAAGACGCGGGGGGAAAATAAACTTCTGAGTGTCTTCTGGGTCTAACTGGCAGAGGTGGGTTATTCTCTGCCTACACTAATATATCATAAGTTATTATTTGTGGTCCACAAGCTAATAAATTATACTGTGTGCTAGCAGGGAGTGTAAAATATGACCTCGAGAATTTGATATCCTTTTATATTGAGGGCTAGATAAGACATGGATTCTTTATTTACCATGAAGATTCAGAAATAGTTTCATATTAAATGGCGGCTATTGATTTGCTAGGGTTTGGGAAGAGGAGTTCTGCTCATGTGTGAAGTCATAGCAAATGAAATTTTCAAATCCCAGACACATCTAAAAGTATATCCCTAAATCAGCATAAACTGTTAGTCTTTGGATTTCTTGTATTGCTCTGTCTTTCCCAGAGAGGAATCAGAGGGGATAGGGATTAGCTCCCCCTCTAAAGGGGAGGCACTCAGATATGTCACTCCTGCATCAGCCTGGCCCGTGAAAAGCCTCCCAACCCCAAATCTGGGATGTGTAGCTGAGCTCATAGATGAGATTTCATCACTCCCTCTTAAATAACCGAGTGACCTGATGGTATCACTGCTATGTACTCATACCTTCTAATAACTTTAGTTAAAGATTCATGGTGTTCATCATTTGGAAACAAGTTACTTTGATAATTTTTTTCCAGCTTTAGGATGAATTTTTTAGTACTTTACCCTTTATTTCAATGATTTGATCATAGGCTTCAGTGCTGTTTTTTGAAACAGTCTTTTAGATGCATCATCTTATTGGCTGCTCTTATCTTCCCTCCTTCCTTCTCCTGTCCCTCTCATCTGTGATTCCCTGAGCAGTCACAGCTGCTGTTCTTGCTCTGCTCTGGGTCAGCTGTCGTGAATACTGCTCAGTGAACACGGAACCATCCTTCCTTCCCACCACGGTGTTGTCCATTCTCTCATCCACAGCTGCCTCGGAGAGCAGGGACGATCTGAGCAGCTGTGTGTAGGTGCAGTTAAACACCCTCAGTGTTTGCCAGAGTTCTGGCAGCTCCAGGCTATTGTGGCTTTGCCTGTGTTCAGAGGCTGAGTTGCAGTAATGCTCCTTTTGCAGCTTCTCAATGCAGTGATGTCTTTGCTGGATGCTTCTGCTCATGACCATGTTGATCGCTGGCATGACAACAGCACTTTGGATTCTCTGGAGGCTTCTGCTTGCAGGGACATCTTTCCATAGACAACCTCACTCATTCAGTCTTTTAAGGCAGAGAGCACAGGCTTTTTATGTGTAAATTTGTTAATGAGGAATTAATCTTGTACAAGTAATAGTGCGGTGATTCATTGAAACAGGAGATTTTATTTGGTTTTTGTATGTACTAATGTTATTTATTGTCTTCTTGTCTTTTAATACATTCATATGCAAGGTGACAAAATAAGTAAAAAAAATGAATTTATATAAAGCATTAATTGTTTGAACAAGTAATTTAGAGAACTATCTCATTCCCCAAAAAGGAATATTTCAAATATATTAAACAAATTCTTTGCAAACTTTGCAAAGCAAACAGTTGAATATGTTTCAGTGAGTGTTGATGTTTTCTCTAGCTTTGCATTGAAAGGATCTGCTTTGTGATGTACCTAAACTCTATAAACCTCATTGGGAATTTAATCTCCTCATGAAAGACATTTGTATTTACTAGGTAGCCTGGTGTATTCTTAGAAAGAAAACTTCAAGATGTCTGAGAAGCATTTGGTATGTATTGAATACGTACATGATTTTTATACTGCAGAAGGGGGAGAACTGATTTATCTTGTGATCTCTTGCCTATACAAAAGCTTGCAATATGTTAACAAACTTGGGATATTGTTGCTAGCACATACTGGAGGAAAGCCAAGCTACTCCTATTTGGCTTCAATTCTAGTAAATAATATTTTATTATTTCAATTAAAATATTCAGTTCATGTAATTCCATAATGCCTTGATAACATAGATGCCTGTGCTGCACACCTGCAATGTCAGCTTCACATAATAGCTACTATTTGGGAGGAACATAATAGAAAGTTGTAGAATAAAAAAAAAAATAAACTTGCTGGTTTCACCTCTTGGTTACGCTAGGAGTTTTACAGCATTCTTGTTCTCTAATACATGTCTTATGTATTCTGCCAACACCCTCAAATAAACATAACATTTTTGAAGAATAAATGATCAATTTCTACTTAAATTGCTCTTTGGCACATTTGTTGTCTGGTTCCTTATTGGGGTGCTGGCTTAATGCAAGGCTGTAGCTGTTCTCCACTGCATTTCAGGACGGTGGTTTGTGGCATTTGGGATGCAGCACCATCCAAATGTGAAGGCATATGGCTATAGATGAAGCAATATTTGTAATACTAGTTTCAGAGCATAAGCATGAGTTCTTTTTTTCTTTTTGTTTGGAAACATTGAGGTCTCTCAGGGGTGCCTGTTCATTCAGAATAACCCTATTCTTCAATGGACAGAATTCTGTAATTATCATAATGCCCCTGCTGGGTTTGCTGACAGGGCTGGTGTATCTGTAAGGGCTGTGGCTGGAATTGCAGCTGCTCCTGTCTTGGGCAAGGAAGAAAGGAATTGTACTTCTTAGTGGAGACAGTGCATAGCTGCTCTTTAACGAGGAATTTTTTAGTGAGTCGTAGATATTAATGCAGATACTGGTTTCTCATAGGGTACTACCCAACCAGACAGCCAGGCTGTTGCTTTCTAAGCTTAAGGTACTTGCATTGTAAATATATATACTGTAAATATAAAGCTGTAATCAATAGGCTGATCAGTTTCCTGCAAGCAAAGAGAGCAATAGTGTATGCAATAATCATTTTGTGTATATGTACCTTGTTGAAGTGATTAGTGAAATGATGGCATCAGCCTTTTTATTACAGCAGTTGGATTAGTTGGGGCTTTGGTTTGCAGTATTATCTCAGAGATAGCAAGCAGATAAAGCAGCTGTTAGGGAAGCTTTGCTTTTCCCATTTACAAGGAGCTTGCACTTGTACTTGTTTGTTTTCCAGTGTGTGGGAAAAAATGCTGAGAGCATAAAACCACTAAGTGGCCCAAAGTGATACCACTGCATTACAATCTTCATGGTTCATATTTTTTACTGTAATTACTCCAAGCCACCCCTGGAAACACACATAAACCACGTGCCTCCCCAATAATGGAGTATGGAAATACTACTGTTTGCCTTGTTTTTTTGTGAGTGATGTATTCATCCTGATTGTGTAGCCTTCTTCCATGTTTAACAGTCCTTCCTTAGATGTAATCCTGGCTCAGCAGGACCCTCTCTAGAAGTACAGCTTTGTGTGTGGGAGAAGTTGCTGAGTCAGGCTGTGATTTCTGTTTTAACTTCCCAGGTGCATGCATTTCTACTGCTTTTGACCAAAGGCTGTAGAAATAAATATACCCATGCCAGGATTAAGACATACAGATATCATGCAACCCTTCCTTTTTTTGGTCATATATGATTTGAAAGGTAGGTTTTCAAGTTTGTTTGGTTTTGGGGTGGGTGGGTTTTTTTCAAAATTACTGCTTAAATCCTCTCTGGGCTTTGAAGTACACAGTTTGATTTTCAAAGCAGTGAAAACTGAATCACCTGACATCAGACACTAAGTACGTTCAAAGATCTATAGGTGAAGATTTAGAAATCCAATTTAGTTTCCACTGAGATATGAATCTCAATATGTTTATTAAACTTTATTTAAAAAAAATAGGTCTATCAGTACGCATTCCTATCATGACTGTTACTTCATTCTCTGAATGAAAAATGCTTTTTTCTCTTTGTGGAGATGTTTTTTATTAATGATTCACCTAGAGAAAGGTTTCCCCAAAATGTAGTTTATGTTTGGAGTTAAATATCAGTCTTTGGCAAATTTCTTTTGACAAGGACTTTAATATTTGGCATGCAGCCATTGAAAATACTTGCTGCTTCACTCAAAGCTGCATTGTTTCTCAAGAGCAGAGCTATCCTGAAAGACCATGGAAAATGAGGGGATTGTAGAGGCAGCTTGGTTAAAGGATTTGCAAATTTAAGACAAGGCTTTAAAATACTTTTGAAATAAAAAAGAACCATTCATGTACTGCAGAGATGTGTTTGTGTAGGCTCCTGTTTGCCATGCATGTCACCATAGTCATCTACCTTGTCCTAAACATAGACAGATAAAACTGTATCAGATCTGTACAGAAACAATAGGCTCCTGTTAAATCTGCTTCAATAAAAATGTCCTGCTGTTGATATTATTAATTAAAACTGGGAGGCTTCCTTTAACACTCACAACACTCTGAGGAAGAAAGGTCATCTTAAAGATAGTTTGGACCTAACCTTTCATAGCTCAGCATCAAGATCCTGAGCTCTATTAGGTTAACAGGGCAGATATATGGTCTGAAAAATTGTTGTGTTCCTTGTTGATGGCTGCTTTCTCCATTGCTTGCAACTTTTAAGTGATCCACAATGACTCCCTGTAAAAATCAATACAGTAATCCAGTCTGGAGGTCCCAAGGTGTAACAGCAGTGGCAATTATTTTTTGACAATAGACTCCTTGCATGTGTGGTATGGCTTCATTACAGAGACTAATTTTAAATATACTGCCAGGTTTCTGAAGCTACTCTGATCGGGGCTGAGCTGAAGGGGGGGATCTTAAATCAAGACAGCTGCTCTATCTAAGCAGTCCAAGCAAAGGGGTATTAATGGTGGCAGCTAGCATGGTATTGAAAATCCATTTGCTTGGTGTAGCACCTATTGCTTGGTGCAGCAGAGCTTCAGATGAAGGGGGGCATTATGATTTATTCAAGGAGGCCAGGACAGATGGTTAAAGAAAATTACCCATCCTGTATTTCAGGAAGATTTCAGATTACTCTGTGCTGCCTTTGTTGCCTTTTTTTAAATTGTAGACATTTGCAAAGATTACTTTGAATGTGTACATAGCTATAAAGAAACTCATAGTTTATGCAAACAAGGAGTCCAACTTGCACATTTATCTGCGATACGGAAGATATTTAAAGCCATTAAGGAAATTAAAACATAAAGATAGAAATAAGCCATACGGATATGAAATTATTGTATTTGGTCTTCTGCCATTTACAGCCTTTGGAGTTGTAGTGTTTTGCTGTCTTTAATATAGAGATGTGGCCACTGACTCAGGTGGTCAGAGTTGGAAGTTACTTAAGTCAGAATTCAGTATTGCCTGTTGAGACTTGCAGTTGTAAGGGACTGTACTTTCATCGATCAGATCAAGATGGATGGCTGCAAAATTGGATCTCCAGCCTTGCTGAGCCACACTGCAGTGTGAAGGATGCAGGCAGAGGAATTATGCTCTGGCTTGGCTGTACAGCTCCAGCTGTAGCCCCAGGGCTGCTGCTGCTGTTCCAGCAGTGTCTCTTTTGGCCAAAGCCTAACTGCCCCACCCTTGAGGAATTTAAGATAAAGGAATGTGTGTTCTAGTATTAAGGGAAAAAAGTGTTTCTAGATGTCAGTACAGTGTGTGTAGCAGGCCTTTTGTGCTCAACTTTAGGTTCATGTGGGAATTAAAAAGGTCAATCTCTTGCAAAGTAACTGACAAGACGAAGTTAAGTTGCTCAAACAGATATCCCTCTCTTTCTCTGAAGTGTAATCTATCAATTGTTTCTCAGCCTCTTTCTTTGCTGTCATGAGATGATGGAAAATTAATTGTGTGTCTGAACATCAAACTTCTAAGTGCATCTGTGTGTTCCTCTGCAAAAAGGTGTTTCAAATGGCTTGGCAATTATAATTCTGGTGAACACTGTCCTTCACCCATAATGTTTTGAGCCTTGACAATCATGAAGAAGAATTCAACCTCGTTTTAAAAATCAGTTTTTAAAAATTAGTGATTATTAACAGAAAAGGATGACTCCTAAGTGGTCTTAACTGCAGAAAATGCAACCATCTCCCTAAGAACAGAAATCTCTTTGTTGCCCAGATTTCTCTAGCAAGCTGTCCTTATCAATGGGGAGTAATTTTCTATGGAATTGATTCCCTTGACAGTGTAGCAGAGGTGCTTAAAATAAATCAAAATATAGTATTTCTCACCATTTTTGAAAGGGCAGCAGGCTCCTGTGAGTTTGTGTGCCTCACTGCAGCAAATGGGGGTCTTGGCTGCCTGTGCATGTGCTGTAGGATTGACCTACAGAGCCACATGAAAGGATAGAGCTGTAGTTTCATGGGAAAGTGAGCCTTAAAAATCCCATTCTTTATTGCTTAAACTGATTAAAAAGACCAGCACCTTTTGCAGGGCTTTTTGTAAATCCTAGTTCTGTTAAGATAAATATCTAGGTCAGAAGCTAGAGGTGCCATCACCTGTTTTTTCAAAGGTATGGTATGTTTGAAAACTCTTTAATAATAAAGTTCGATTGCTATAAGGAATACAGTGGGTTTCTAAAGCCCTCATTGAATTTAACCTGTAAAACTCGACTTCCAGCAGGTTAGCTGAGGATTGTCAGCTGGTGCTTTCATCTTGGCTTAGCCTGACATGAAAATTTTGAGAAAAAGCAAAGAAAAAATTCAGTGTTCTCTTTATCCTATTCACATGCTTTTGGAGCTCTTCTCATTTACTTCACTTCCTTCATTATGTTGCAAAATGGAGCTTACCTGTCTGTGTCTGTGCAGGGCTCTTGGCCGTGTGGCCCCGTTCTGCTGCTAATGAGGGCATGGAGTGAGCACCGCGCTGACGAGGCTGTGGCTGCTGGGGCATTGCTGGCACTGGGGACATCCAGCAGAGCAGGAGCTGCCAGCATGGTCAGAAGTTGGGTTTGCTCCACGGAGATGAGCCTGGATGCAGTGGCTTTGCCTGGGTTGTGCAGAAACAGGACATCCATCCTAACATCTGCTTGTTAGGGCAGAAAACTTGTTTTGAAATGAACACTTTTGTCCTGCAGGACTTTTTGGGACTCTATGTACTTTGCTGGTGACAGTGTCTTTTTTTTGCTGTTATGAAGTGATACTTGTTACTTTGGAAGTCAATTTAGAGAATCAGCTGACTGTGACCGCTTTGGAAGATGCATCCTGCTGATATCAAAACACATGAATTCTTGTTTAGATGTTTTCTTTTCTCTGACTTCAAGAAAAGGAGGTTTTTAAGAGCATCTAGTTACTTAAATATTCAGACAGAGGCCTTATGAAATTTTAAAAACAAACCCGTTCTCAGCCTGCAGTTACTACAGGTCTTATATGCCTTTAAAATCTGCCCCATGGCTTCTCTATTCTAGATATTGCTTCAGTAAAATGAAAATATAACCAGGAATTAATTCACTAATATAAAGTGCAGCTGGGCACACACTATTAACTTCAGAGAATCCAAGATATCCAAGAAATGGGAAATTCTCTCAATATCTTTATAAGACCAAAATGAAATAACAGGTTTGACATGGTGGACGTAGTAGGAAGTAGAATTTTTTTCACATACACTCTTAAGAAAAAACACTGTCTTAATGGCAGAACTCTGGGGTCCTTCTTTTCGGGAAAGCAGACTGACAGCTTTTGTAGGTTGAATGAAATGAATAAGCGAACAAGTAATTATATTTGCATGTAACTTTGTTAAGATAATATCCTGTCCATCTTCGACCTGTCATATTAGACACATTTAATCTTTGTGACGCATGGAGTGTTACATTGTGTTTGACACCTTCTAAAGGGAGAAGGACGAGAGCCTTTAATTGGAATGCTGCCATTGGATAATAATGATGAGCACTTCTCATCTTCAAAGGGCTTTCAGCCTCCCTGGCTAATCCACATATCCGCTGAGTTAGGAAGGAAGGTTTGATCCCTGTTTTACAGATGGGGAAGCTAAGATGGAAGGAGTCACTGCATTAGAACTTGAAGTGCCTAGGTGCTAATCATCCTGTGTAAAATCAAAATTAATTTTATTTGTGAATTCAAATGAAGTAAATGTGTTGTTTAGATTTGGATTACATGGCTGACATTGATCATCCTGCCATTTGACCCTTCAAATATAAAGTTCGTGTCATGCTATACCAATGTAACAAATGTTCTCTAGTAATCGTATTACTGTTGAGTTCCATAATCTTTACAAGTAAAATGTGCAGAGTTTCTGAATGTCTGCAAGTGAAGATCTGATCCTGAAAGCCTTCTGAATATAAAATCTATTTTGTAATCTGGAATTTGCGACTCTGAAAATTGTGAGAGTATCACCCATTGCACTGGCAAAGCTCTCACTAGAGAGGGGAGCTTCCTGAGCAATTTGAGTTGTTGGATTGACATGTTAAGGCAATTCGAGTTTATTGGTTATTCAAATGATAAAACTAACTCAGTTACTGAAGTAGAAATCTTCTTGTCCCAAAAATGATTGCTTCTGGTGCTTAACCACTAGTGGTTTAAAAACAACATTTTCCATTTCAGTCTTTAACTTACATTTAGAGTTACTTAGGGTACCTTAAACTGAAAAATGTTTGAAATTAATTTTGCCTACTACTGTTCATGCTTTGTATTAGAATTTTTTTTATATAAAAAGAGGCGGGTAGTTATTACACATATTCTGTTGTCCAAAGAGCTAGTGAGTATGAAATAAATATTAGAGATATTTACAGAAGGTCTTGCATGAAAAAATAAATGCTAAACTATTTTCTCCTCATTTTCAATTTAGTAAAACTTCCCTAATTTTGTTGTACAGATGAGCCATAAACAAACATACTATTGTCCCTTATTGGAACCCAATGGATGAATTTTTTGCAGCTGGTGAACATGGAAATATTCTGACTGATGACATTAGTAGTTACTACCTACCTGGGGAATGCTTCTTTTATATAAAAACCACAAGCAAAATTTGCAACAATTAAAAACCCCATTAATAAAACCCAAAACACTGCCTTTTCCTTTTTCTGATCATCTTCCCTCTTCATGCAACCATCCCTATTATTTTCTTTACCTTATTTTTGCAGAAATTTCTACATGTGCTTGTTAGTTCCCAAATAAAAGAAAACGTTTTAGCCTTTACCTGAGTTCTATTGGCTGAAATGACAACACTGTTAAAAATCAATGTGTAGAGAGCTGGATCATTACTGAGGTTTCCCCTTGAACATTTCATAGACACAGAAAACTCAGGAAAACAGCCTGAGTACACTGCATCGTGATTGATTTCAAGTACATCTGATGGAGTATAATTGTCTACCCATTCATTTCTCTTCATTCTCCTCTCTATATGCTTCCTCTTTTGGGATCAGATAATCACTAGCAATAATAAAAAGCAGTAAGAATAAAACAACCCAAACAACCCCGCCCCCACCGCGAAATCCCCAAAACAAAATATACAACAACAACAACAACAACAACAAAGAGAACCTAAAAAATCCCCGTAGGAATGATTGCCCATAAGGCATAAGGTTTGACTGCAAAACTAAATAGCAGTAGCTTTATATTTAATTTATTAATTCCTGTATTCCACTATAGTATCATCAGAATCTTTGGGAAAGCTCTGACTCTGCTTTAGGTTAATTTAATAAAAATGCACACTTGGGTTTATATTAATGGTTATGCTGATAGTGGCATTGAGACTAAATTTTCAAACGTATCAACATCACCATCAACACCTTCTTCCTCTTAATTTCTTTTATACTGTGGCAAGAGAATCAGTATTTTCAGGGGTTAGGATCCTAACATATCTGGGTGGTTGTTTGTTTGTTTTGTTTTCCTGTGTTTTTTCTTAATTTTTTTCATTTAGGAAAACATTTTTGGCACTTAAAATAGAATCTCCAGTTCCAGTTCAGAATGTATGAGTCTTAATTGGCCTATTTGAACAGAGTATTAATTGCGGAATATTCTCTGATACCTACTCAATATAAAACCAGATTATTGAATTTGTATTAATAAACTTCCTTCAATAGGAGTCCAAATTAAAATAAATTGAGATTTTTCTCATATTATAAATTACATACCTTGTAAATTTACATCACAAATTCTGTTAGAAACTCCTAATATGAGAAGAAATTGTTCTTTTATGATTACCTACCATGGGCCATAAATCTGTTTAAAAAATCACACCTTGCTTAAAATACTATTCTAGAAATTATTTATAGTTTGGTATTCTTGCTTTCAGGCACAAGCAAATATCTTAAGGCAAAGTTTTGGTTTTCTAAAAAATGTGTAATAATACTGTCATCTTACTATTACCATGAATGCAGGCATTTTTGGTTCCTCATGTACTCCTTGCTGTAGCTGCTCCCATACCATTGAGGATATTTTCTGAGCACTTTGATTTCTGGATGCTCTTTGCTCTTATGTTCTATGTTACTTCTGAGTTCTGTTTAGTTCTAAATTGCTCTTTCAAATAATGCTTTTGTTGGTACATCCTGGGGTTCTGTAGTTGCAACTCTTCAATATTTTAAGTATTAACAGTGAAAAACTGCTTTTTTTTTTTTCTGCCAGACCCATAAACTCAATTCCAAAATGTGAGAATTAAGTTATGTCCCTTCTTTTTCTGTGTGTGTTCTTAAATCTATTTCCAGTAAGAGATAAGCTGCTTGTGGCAAAAGATTCATTGACTGTCATCAGAAAAGAAAAATCTACTTTTTTTAGATTATGCCTTCAGTGACCTCACTTACTGAAGGTGATGGAAGCATGCACTGAGAACAAGGTTACGAGGAATGAAAGTAGCAATATTTTGTTTTGTTCAGGTATCTTGCAAGGAGCAGATGCTGTGGAAAAGAAGGTGTCATTCTATTTTGAAGCTCTTCAGAGCAGGACAATACTTTCAAGTATCTGAGGAGTCACGTCTGCTGTCATTTCTATAGGGAGATCATCATACACTTTCTAGCTATTCAAATGGTTTCACCTTTTGCATTAAATTTTGGGTGTACCTAAATCCTTCCCTTCTTTCCTCTTTACTTTTCACCCAGTTAGTTGTGAACTACATTGATGTTTTCTTCTCTCTTCTGCAGCTCATAGATTTTGCTTTCTTTGCAGTTTCATTGTAGGTGAGCTCCTCCAGCACTGAGGAAGTTTTGTTACCCTCTGTGAGAGCTCTCCAGTTTAAAACATATTTAAATTAATACAACTTGTAGAAGTGCTGGTTGGGCAACCAGAACTGTGTTAATACAGCCTGTTAAGAAGTGGTTTAAATGTTTTCAGCTGTGTTAATATGTTGACATAGTAAAATATTGGCAAATATTTTCTAGTTCTGTATTATACAAACTTTTCTACATTCTCTTCCTATTTTGTCTGTGACTTTAGGGAGTGCTATTTGCTTTTGTCATTTTGGATGGATTCTTTTATCTGTTTGTAGAAAGCATAAGATGACTTTATGGCAGAGAAGGCCCTATCCACACTGAGACCTTCACAGATAATGAAGTTTTAGAGAAAACAGCAATGACATGTTTTCTGTTGAGAATTATAATTGCATTAATTAATTACTTAATTGTATCAATTTTAGAATACAAGCTGAAATTGTGCATCTTTAATTGCCTCAAAATGTGTTTTCACTACTTAAGCAAAATAGCATAAGGTATAACTCCTCTCCAGTTTAAAATAAAGGGAAATATTTGAGTCTACTCAAAAATGTGCAGATTGTGGGAGTTTGACATCTACCTTCTTGTATTCCCTTGCTTCTTGTATTTCAGGGAAGTTCAGATATAGTGGTATAGTCCATGAGAAATGTTCAGCAAGGAAAATCTGTGGAATTTGACTCTGAGTTCAAGATAAAATTCCACACACAATTCTACTCCTATATTTAAAGAGATTACAGCCCATTTTTTATTTTATTTTTTTTCATTATTACTAAAGTATAGATGATTAAATTGCCTTGCTTTAGCTTATTAAAAAACCAAAAAATCCCAAAGAACCAAACCAAACCAAAAAACTCACTGTATGTCAGAAATAAACCTGGCATTGGAGAAGAGTCTTTGAGATGTGGGTCACAAATTTTGGGCCATGATAAACCCCTTTAGTTACATGTCCATAATCAAACAGCCAGTTGAATTATTGGGAGAAAGATTCTTATAGCAAATGTAACAGCTGATGCTGCATTGTGTGACTAATTCACAGGTTTGTTCCAATTGCATATTAAAGCACAGGAACACACATTTCTGATTTCATCTGTTTCCAAGCACAAAATTACACACTGTTCCTCATTAATAATATTACTTTAAAAATAGTACAAGGATGAAAACAAAGCCTGGACTATCTCTAATAATGATATCCTGGAGCATTAGAGATTCTACAAAATTCTGATCTTGATGTGAAAATAGTGAGCAAAGGAAAAATGTCTGTGTACTAAGAAGGCAGTGAAGTCTTCCTGAATACTCTCATGTACTTTTTTTTTGTTTTGGCAGACCTGGATCTATACCACTGTGGTTTAACTCTTGCCCAACATAATTCAGTAGTTTCTAATTACTACTCTTCAAACCAATATAGTTCTCCAGGCTGTTTTTAGAGGTGGTGGTTGAAGATATTAACACAGATTATGAATCACAGTACTTGTTACTGGAAATACAGAAGCTGTGCTGTTCATAGAGAGAGACTACCTGGTGCCTATGCAGCTTGAGAGACTGAGACTTATTTATCTTCCACAGATTTCCTGTGCTATTATGGGCAAGCCTTTTAGCCTCATAAAGGGACTTGGGTCCTAGTATTTACTCCTTGGGCTGCTTATTTTCTTTCTCACCTTCATTATTTTTTTTTTCCTTTTGAGTTGTAAATACCTCAGTAGTCCCTCTTATGGGCAGTAGAAGTGTTAGCAAGTATCTCTGTTTCAATCTTTCTCTTTGTCTGGTCAGTAGAAGACCTTCTATCAAAGCAAGAGGTGCATATTTCACTGTAGGACCAGAATCTACTGGATAAATGTTTCTGCCTTTGTATTAATAACTAGAATTGTAACTGAGAGTTGTGAATGTAAAAACCTGGGAATAGTGAATGCAAGTACATGCATAACTGAATTTGGAATTAACTCCTTTGCCAGGAAGCTTTGCATTTTCCTTGTTGCTTTCAGTTATTTAAATTTCCCAAATAAAACTTGTTCTGTGCAACTCCTAATGAAAAGAGGAAGAGGAATTGGTTTGAAAAAAAGTCTGTGCCATTGGGATGAAGTGCTCTCCTCAGAGTCCTTGAGAAAATGGTTTGGGGAAATCTACCTTTTGACAGAGCAAAAAGAAGCCATAGAGGGGCCATAACAACAACAATATCTGCAGCAAACAGAAAAACATTTTTGGAAAGTAATGCAGGAGGACTGAAGAGCAAGATACTGGGGCAACCTGTCAGAAGAATCATTGTCTTGCTGCCATTATTATTGTATGTACTAGACAGAGAGGTGAAAGACTAAAACTGAGTCACCTGTAAGGAAGACAAAATGGTGCAAGTCTCTCTGGCACGGACATCATAGCTGATGTTTCTAAATTGATGCTTTTTGCTCTGGATACTGCAGAGCTGAGCTGTCAGGGCAGTTGGCTAGGCTGGGACTAGCAAGATAGATCCTTGTAGGGGATCCTTGTGTGGTTCTTATACTTGGGAAACTGCTACTAAGAAAAATGCCTTCAAAAAAGAAGCATCCCTGCTACAAAGCCACTATGCTTGTCACCAGTTTTAAAGATTGCTCAAAACTCCTGAATTTCCTCTTCAGTTCATTTTTCAGTCCTTTGATTTTTCCCTCTCTCTACCAGGGTTGTTTACATTTTTTTGCTGTGTCTGGCTTGTAGGCTATTTAGTCTCTATAAAGGACCTGTAGCAGAAAAAGGTCTAATAATGTGAGATGCTCAGTTCTTGTTAGTGCAGCTGCCAGTGGTGCTAAGGGAATTCTGCATGGATGGCTGTAGGTGCGAATTGAAAAAAATGGGGAGGTGTTGGAGAAATCGAAGGTGTTGTGAATGTGAATGGAAAAATTGTATTGTTGAACATTTCTTGTCCTGCAGCAAAAAACAATTATTGATGAAAGTTTTAGTCTGCAAAAAATCTGTTTTGAGCTTTGTGCACACGAGTGTTTCCATTTGGCGTGCAGTTTTAAATGATGTGGAGAATGCAGTCTCTTTTAGAAAGTATCCACTGATGATAATGGCACTAACCTGGAATTTTTTTCTGTTTCCTGTGAGTTTGGCAGAACTGGCTGGAAAAGCATTGAGCATCCCTTTCTATTCTCACAATGAAGAGGGCTGATTTTTTGCACTGTGCTTTGGGTTCCTCCAACTCTACCAAATAGATTATCTGTTGCTTTTTCAGGAAGAAGTTACAATAATTGTATTGATTGTCTTTCATTTGACTCTTGACTGAGAGGAATAAAAAGCTTCACGATCATTGATTTAGTTTGCACTCAAGTATGTTACTTTTGTTTTCGCTTCCCATAGGACCTAATCCCAAGGCCATTTATGCAGTTGTGTAAAGCCTTAATGCAGTAGAGGTAATGCAGCCTGGCTGTGCAGAAGCCTGAATCAGCAGACATCTTGTGTGCCTGTCTCCTTGCTCAGGCATTTCTATCATCTCAAAATATACCTATAATAGATTAGGAGAAGTTGAAACAAATGGATTTGTTTATTCTTTTTATGATCTAATCATTTCTCTTATGCACTCAAATGACTTCTAGGTAGATCTTTGTTGTATCTACCTCTGTCACTTATCAGTAGCAGAGGGGCAGGAACTCAGGGCTAGAGATTTTCACATGCCAAGACTATCCTGATCTTTTTGCTCCTAAAATGCTGTGTTTGTCATAGTGAAAATGGTCAGTGCATTGTGCTCGGGGACACGCGCTAGCAGGACTTGGGCAATCTTACCAAAGTCAGCACTTAAATTTTAGTGTTTAAATATTATCTTCTTCTCCTTACGCCCTGTTCTGCATCCTCAAACAAAAAGCAGATGTTAGACAATACTGATACAAAGAATTCTGTAGGGAAGGCTGTTGAGCTCCATGTGAGCTTGAAAGCTCAGAGGCTTGAATTAACAATTGTTTTTTTCAGTCTCTCAGTGCTTCAGTGTTTGTGTAAAATTGTCTCATGTAAATATGTTGAATTTTATGATTAATACTGATATCTCCAATTCTTTTATTTTGAATAATAATTAAATAAACCTATAAATATGAGCAAATTTTGCTCGGGCAGGAATATTTAGGCACAAAACACAGTAAAGCAAACAAGTAATACAAGATAAGCACAGAAATATGAAATAGAAAATACAAGTAAAACTTACCTCATGGATTGGTTCTGTTGAACTTAAAGGCTTTGGGATTAAAAGACCTCACATAACAAAAGAATCAACACAACTTCTTTACCTGGCAGCTTATGTGCTGTGCCTATATATGTAGTGCCAGTATGTGCAGTACTAAAATCACACAATCCTGTAATGATGCAGGTTTGTCTTAGGCTTCTTGGACACCTTTCTTCCATCACTTTCCAACATTTTTACATTGATGCTATATCCCTCTGCCACCTCATTTTCTTGACGTTGCAAGTAAGGTATCTTAAACAGTAGGAAATCCTTTAGGGCAAAAGATGTGTGTGTTTCATTATATTAATTCAGCTTCCAGTGCAATCTGAAATGCTGCCTCATGCACATCAGAATTTTAGGGAGGCAATTAATTGTATTTAAGTCTAAGTCAGGTATGGTCACATGAACTAAGTCCCTTCTCCTAGAATGGTTGGTACCTAATAACAGAGTCAGGTACTCTAGTCTTAGTTTTCACTTAGTGGATGGCCTTGGCAAATCTTTTCTGCCTTGTCCTCTTTTGAAGATATGGAGGCAGAGATCCATTGCACAATGCTTTGTCATCTCTTGATGAAAAATGCAATTTCATTTCCAACTTTTTTTGCTGTTTTTGTTGTCATCCAAGTGTAGTTGTTAGTACTGTGTTTCCTTGAGAACATTAAGCCATCTCCAGCCTGTACTTTTTTCCTCCCAAGTAATTGTGTGTATCTACCTTATGTCCAGGAATCTCCTGGTATTTTGGAAATATTGGAGGATGGCATGTTCTCTGTTTTACAGATACAACCATGAGGAATCTGTAAGGAACAGTATTTGTTTTGGATAATATGCACCTTGCTCTGTGCTCCAGGTTCCTGTCTCCCAGCAGCTTTAATCGTTTGACAACTTTGCTACCCTTTGTAAGAGGGAGGGAGAGGAAAAAGCCCATCTGCTGCTTGTGGTTGCTAGGGAGTCACATGCTACCCTCAGGTTAGATTGAGCTACTTTCTCTCACATTTTTATTGGTTTGGGCCACTGCTCTGTACCCAGCTGAAGTTAGTTTAGCTCTGGGTTTTTAACTCCCCTGCCTTCATATTAGTGTGGCAGCTGGACAATTCAAGGTGGGCTGCATGAATGTAAACATATAAACTCTTAATACACACATGCAGAAAGGGAGAGCAAATGTGGATTTTGTGAAGGGTTGCTCTTCTATTTGCTTGTTGTCTGAGGTATGCAGCATGGATGAGGAAGAAAACTGCTTTTACTGAAGAATACTCTCACCCGAGACACTGACAGAATACTGAGGTTTATAGAAATCTGTTCATTATGGCTCTGTGGGGAATTTCCAAATGTATTAGCATTTTTAGGTCTTCTTATCAGCACTTCAAAGATAAAGTGGCGTGAGATGAACATTTCTCCCTTTGTGTGCCGGGTTTTACATACACTGTGCACCCAAAATAGGTAGAAAAATCTAAAAGGGATTTATAAGCAGATGTTAAAAAATGCAGTGAATGATTTTTCAGATGGTTTTTAATTATGGTTTGTCAGATGGCTTCTCATAGGAGCATAATCACAAGGCACATATTCACTGATGATTTATTTAAAGAAAAAAGAAGGGAAGGAAAGGCAGGCTGGGTAGTGTTTCTGTGAGGTACTGCTGTTGGGGGCTCTGTGTGTCTCCATAATGTTTATCTCCCTGCTCACTGTCGTCATGGAAGCTCAGAGCCAACTGGAAGATCCTGCTCTGCACGGGACTGGATTACTGACCCTAACACATGGAAAATTGAATGTATTAAGAAGCAGCCGCATTTTCAACCCTAAGGACTTCACAAGGAATTTGAAACAAAAGGCCAGAGACCTCTGAGGAGATTTTCATCCCAGGGGGGAGTCTCATTTTTAAAAAAACAAATTAGCATCACCATAGAGAAGCAGCTTCCAATGACCAAAAATTAGAATACAAAATGAAAGATTTTTTCATTCTCCAGGGTCCTGCTTTCTATGTTTTTTTTGCCAGCTGAAGGAGCTCTCTTGTCTTAAATGTAGCTGAGGTGAGCTAAGCCCTGACCTCAATGCAGTCAGTTGCACTCATATTGGAAGTGGGAACACTAGTGACATCAGAATGTCTTGCCAATCCATGGGTGAAAGATAAAAGAGACCCATTCTTTTATAGAGGGTTAAAAACGGCACTCTTTATTTATATGTATATAAACTCACTAAGTTCCATGAAAGAAGAAATCTACAGGAATTAATCCAGCAGCGACAGACAGGAGGGCATTTTCCCTCCTTTCCCTCCTCGTGGCAAATATCACAGATGTCTAATAAAAGAGAATCTGAAAAGATCTGTGAAAGAGAGCTCATGAACTGTAAAAGCTTGGCTTGTATGTACTAGCAAGTGGAAAATGTGGATATCCTTCAGAACAGGGATAGCCAGGAGCTTTGGGAAAAGGGCTTAAAGGTTTGCATTTGGAAATGCAAAGGATGGAATTGCCAGATGTAAGGCATGGGCAACAACCACGCGTCTCCTGAACTGCAGTTTGCTGCTCTGCTGCACAGATTTGTGTTACAACAACTGGCTGTTGAGGTGCATGGAGAGGTTAATGGCAGATATGTGTCTGTGTGTGTGAAATGGAGGGCACAGGACAAGCCTGAGAGGCTTGTTTTGCCATTTTACCCCTGGGGCGGTGGCGGGATAGCTTCTGCCAAGGAATTCTGTGGGGACTGTGTGCTGAATTAATGCAAAATGTGTTTCACTTACCTTTTCCTATGACAGATGCTGTCCCCTGAGTTGATGGTATCTGTTTTGAACTCCTCTAAGGAGCTGTTTTAGCCTTGTCGTAAATGGTAGCAGATTTATAAGCTAACAAGCTTATACTGATGAGTATTTTCACCTTAGGCCTGGCTATCCAAATGTAATAATACTCTGCAGATTTTTCCCTGAAGGGTGCCTGTGTAGCCTGTCACTTTAGAGGATGTGCATTAAGCCTGAAACAACACAAAGAATAAGCACATTTTAATGATAGCTGTTGTCATATGAGATTTTGCAAGTGAAGCATGAATTTTTGGTGCAACCAAACCAAGACCAGACCCAGCAGTAGTCACTGTTTTTTGATTCTTTGCTGTAAAAAAATACTAAAAATATCTACAGCTATAGGTTTTATATGCAAAACACTTTATAATTATTAGACAACTAGTTCTCACAAAGTATACCCTCAAAACCAAATTTCCCAGAAGGGCTCCTCAAGTCTCAGATTATTTCTTAGTTTCTGTCATCCTAGAGTTATTCATGCAGTGTTCTGTGTTGATATCATATGCTACAGCATCCTTCAGTATACCTGTGTATAAGTCTATATGTGGGCATGTGTCTCTGTACAACCAGCAATACTGACATTGCAGTTTCACCACCAAAAGCTGTGGGTCTGGACACTCTGTAGGACATTACAGAAATCTTTCATTGTAAAGGTGGCAGCAAAATATTCTTTTTTGGCTCTGTACACTGAACACTTAAAGGTCACACTTGTCAGGAACAGCAACTTCATTTTTGCAACATAAGTGAAGTGTTTTGTCCTGGTTTATGCATTTTACTTGGAGTGAGTTGTGATGTGTGTAATGTGGCTTTGCACTGTTCAAATTCAGTGAGTGTTGGGTGACACACTACACCCAATGGGGACTCAGGCAGAGAGGCACCAAACACTGGCGTGATTTTGATAGAGGAAGATACTGAATTGTTGTCTACTCTGAAGAAATCTCCTCCAGCAACACAGTTAAGATAAAAGGACAGTAGCCTCTCAACTGTGATACTTAGTATTTATTAGTATGTGCATGTAGTAAAGGTGGGAAGTGGAATAACCAAAACATTGCACAGGGTAACAGAGTAAAGGTAAATCATGATAGAGGAGAAAATGGAACAGAGATCTTTTCTCTAGTGCCAAAGGCATATGGGAACATGGCAGAGGGAAAGGTGAGAAGGGACACCTCCACCCCCCTCCCCAAAACAAAAAACAAAAGAAACCCAAAAACCATCCAACCAACCAACCAACCAACCAAAAAAAAAACAAAACCCAAAAACCAAACCCAAAACACCAAACCCACACTATGATTACCATGGCAAAAAAGCAGAGATGCTGGCATGCCTGTCTGTGAATGAGGGGAAGGCAGTGGTGACAAATGGACACATGACAGCCCCCCAGACATTTGCAGCTGATTAAAAGCACGACAGACGAGCAGCTGTCATGCCAAAGAAATATTACAGAATGGAAATGAACTTACAGCTGGTTGGGGTGACACCCCTGGTACTTCACTTTTATCACTACAGCTCCAGGCTCCCACTCTTTACCCAGTCAATGAGTCTCTCTATCTCCCTACATGCATCCCATTTAATTAGGTTCACTTTAAATCAAAACGGGGCTCGATTCCAGCAAATATGTGTTTTATAAGGTGATGAGGTGTAGAGCAGACTGGAACTGTTCTCCTCAAGCACAGCTGAGATTGGTAGGTTATCACTGGTACAAGAGTGATGCTGATCAGCTAATAGCTGTGAAGGTTTGGAGACAATTAGCTTTCAAAGAATTCTGCTATCACTCCTCTTTTTTCTCTTCATTTATCTCGCCCTTCTTTTTCATGCTCTTTTTCCTCTAGCACTGTACAGAAAGCTTGTTAATATTTTGTTCAGCTGCAGCTAACAGAATGAGGTTGCAAAAAAGGGAAATATTTCTGGAGTAGCTTTATCCTTAAAAATATATGCCTATATACTTAAAATGCTGAGCTTTGGTATAACGTAGATCATTTAGTTCAAGCCATGGTGTAAAAGGTAAGTCTAATTGACTGTTGGGAAATAGGAAGTGTAGCCTCTCATTTTCCGCTTTCAGTGCTGTGCTATTCATGGAATCTGCAACTTTTTTAAAAAAAAAATTCAGTTTCTATTATTTTTCATTATTCTCTAGATTTAGCTGCTTCTAAATCCAAAGGAATATTCTGGATTTGAAATATTGCCTCCAGGACCAGAAAGTCTGTTTTCCTGCAGGATGGATGTTTTGCTCTTGAGTCTATTAATTATGGCCTTTTCTTTCAACAGGAATAATTGTGTTATTAATAGTCTTTTCATGAACAGAAGAAAGGCCTCTTTGGAAGGAGAATGCTTTTGCTTCACAAAAGGTTTCTGATAGCCTTAAGGTGGATTTATCTGGTGGAGCCTTGGCTAACCTTCATATTAAACAGACAGAAACAGTTTAGGGAATTTGGGGATGTGAAGCAAATTAGAAAATAAATTAAAAGCATTATAGCTCAATAGTATAAATTAATGCAGCTGCTGTAAGCTTCATCCTGAGAGAGTTGTCAATATCTGCAAAGCTCCTGCTATGAGGAAGAAAATTAATGTGTATTTTAACATTTGTGTTTGGCCCCACAAGAAGCAGTCGGAAAGAGTCCCCTGCAGCTTTGATGGCTTTCCTTATCTTAACTCTTTCCACACCAGTGCCCTGGGTATCCCAGGGGACTGCAGAGGGAAGGGACTAATAGCCTATCCCAGGCAAAGCATGTTGTGAGTAAAAGCTGTGCAAAGCAGCTGCTGATGGCAATACTGATGTCCAGGCTTCCCTCTGCAGATGCTTCTCTGGGCTCCTGGCTGTGCAGGTTGTGGCAGGCTTGGTCCGGCAATTTCTCTGTCTTGCAAATTAATATTTGTTGAGTCTGATTGGTTCTGCAGAGTAAAAATCACTTCTGTTCTGCTAAGGTTTTATTAGTGTTGGTGGCAGAAGAGCACTAAGGTCCCTTCCCCTCCTGTATCCCAGCCCTCTGCAGTGCCATTCCCTCTGCAGCAATTCCTTGTGTCTGCTCTTCCCCACAGAGATTTTACTGCTGTGTTTTTCCTCCCTGACTCCTGGGGACCCCTCGGTGGAGGCTCTACCAAGAGATCAGAGAGGGCAGCAGTGTGCCTTTTTTTGCTTACAGAACAGAATGAGGAGAGCTGGTCATCCTAAGCCTGCATGAGACAAACCTTACAAAGCAGAAAGGAGTAAGATAGCAGGAATTCTTCAGCATGGATGGAATCAGAGTGGTTACATGAGAATTAAGGAGAATAGAAAATACACGTTCAGTTGCTGATTATAAAGAAGACTCATATGGTATTTATTTTTTCTGGTACTCTTAATATGAACAAGAACTGAAAACTGGTTGTATTTATACTCTAATTGTACTGGGCACTCTTAGATCTGGTCCATAGGGCTCCAAAAACTGTGCAAACACATAGTGATAAATGAGAAATTATGTTTCAGGGAACTTGTGATCTTGACCAAAATAAGATAATTTAAAACTTGTGAAGGGATGGAAGGTTGTGATGACAACCATGATGTGTTCCATGGTTGACTACACAAAAATCAGTCCCTACAGGTAAGCAGGAGACAGTGTCTGGCCACAGTTAACTGCTGACCTCTAAGAGAAATAGATTTGACAGAGGGACCCTTTGAACTGGTCCTGAGCCAGCATTTCCAGGGATGGATGTGTCAGAGTTGTAGGTGTCAGGACAAAAGGCTGTTTGAGGTTGCTGTTACTGGGGTGAGACAAGCCATGGAAATGCAGGCTGTGCCTCCTCTGCAGAGACCAAGGAAGTGTCCTTGAATGAAGGCCAGTGGAGGGAGTTGGGTGATAAGAATGATGTGTCAGAGCTTTGTGATGGTCCCAGTGGAGATGAGCTTGGTGCTATGAAAATGTTGAGTTTGCCTGCTGGGTGCATGCTCCTCCTCTGTGATAAGGAGAAGGCGATCTGTGGCAGAATATGTCATCAGGAGATCTGGAGAAAATTTGATAGATTTATCTAATTTGCTGATATCTACAAGGAGATATCCTAGAGAGACCACATTCCATGGCTGTAGATAACATAGAAGTTTTTCTGAATTTTAGCTTGCAGGGTCTTTTTAGGGGGTTTTGTGTCCCTTAATTTTTAATAAAAAGAATGACTTGCTGTCTTTAATACATTATGCTACTCTTTAAATTCTAATCCTAGCACTGTGAAATAGATTATAGCATGCTGCTGGTGGAACATGACTTGCTTCCAGAGCAAACAAAGAAACTCATAATCTTGAAAATCCAACCTTTGCTTAATTTCTTCCTATTTCTTTTCTCTGTGTTTCTTCTGTAATTTTCTCTTTATTTAAACCATGAGAAATAGTGAAGATTGGCTTTGTCTTTCTGCCTTCTGTAAGGTACTCAGTGAACTTTAGATGACTTGTAATTTTCCGTGTAAGGAGAAGGATGTGCAAGGAAGACAAGGAATTGCACATATGTGGAGCAAGATGAAATAAAGTATTTGGAACTATGTTGGACTAAAAAATTAATGTTAAATGAAAGTTCACCTAGGCATAACTTTTCATCTGGTATGTAGCCTAAATTTCTTGCAGCCTCTGCTGCAAAACTAGAGAAATGCTGTCAGAGCAAATTGTGTGAGCTCCAAACAGTATGAATGGGGTAAGGAAGCCTCACACGTGACAGCAGGTGCTAATATCTTTATTCTACTGCACCTGAGACCCTGACATTCCCCTTTTAATGCTTCTGAAAATGCAGGTCAATTAATAGGAGCAGAGTTCTCATTTTTGATCCTGTATTTAATTCCCTGAAGCTATTATTGCCTTGAAGGAGTGGGGGAAAAGTGGAGAAGATAATTATACTTGACCTTGTGCTATGGACTTGTGCAAACTCTTGGATTAGCAATGAGCACTGTCAAAGCTTGGTTAGGAAGCAGTGGGGGACACGACACTTTGTAAAGCATGTTGCTGAATATGCAAGTGACCAAAATTGAAATGGAGGGGACAAGGGAGAAACAGAAAACAAATATTGAGGCCAACTCTGTAAGTCCAGTGCTGTCAGGAGTTAATGCCTTTTTCTTTCTTGTTGTCAGAACATCAGTGATAATCAGACAAAATGGTACTTATTGTAGAGAAACAGTTAAGCTGGGCCTTCACAACGCAAATGATTAAAAAAAAATAGGAATTACACTACAGGAATGTGTTAGAACAGAATCTGTGATGGCTAAGCAGCAACCGTAGATCAAATAGATGGAGCAGAGAACTGATTCTTATCACCTTTGCTTTTCTTTACCATTTCCCACTGCATTTTCTCTCACATTATCCTACTATTAGCATTACCAGCTTCCATTTTGGTAAAGATTGCAATGTCTTGAATAAGCCTTTTTTTGGGAACCATCTGGCCTCAGATGTCAAAGAACAGCTGTAGATAGAGCTGGCTTCTAATGTAGCTAAAGTTCATATCCCTCTGTAAAATGAAACAGAGCAGTGCCCACATTGATGCTGACTTAGCAACACTGAGCCTTGGGGAGTTCTGTTTCTCCTTTTGGTTTTCTTTGCCTTCAGCCTTTTCTTCCACTAGGGATTCCTAGCCAAATCTTGTTCACCTGGCTTGTGTGAAAACAGTTTTTGTTATCAGTAGCATTATTCATGTGCATTTTTAGACCATACAGTCTGTGTCCTAAATGAAGACATTGTTTATCAAATAAGGATGAAAGGAAAGGAAGGTGATATGAAACCCCACATAGATTTAGAAATTTTACTATTATTTAAATTTTGCTATATACTTTTTTTTTGTTTGTCTGTTTCTTTGCGGCACTGGCAATCCAAAATAAAAAGCAGTTCAGCAAATTGAAACACACCAGAAAACACTTCAAAGAGTGAAACTATATGGCTGGATTCTGCTCTCATTTCTTGTGGTGTAAATCTGGTGCAATATGGACATCTTACAGATTTATGTAGCTGTCACAAACTGTACCCAGCCTAGGAAATGAAAGTGATTATTGTTTTCAAGACTGGACTGTGTGCAGGAGGGAGAATTTGAGAACCTGACATGATTTATGAAAATGTAGTAATTTTCTGAATTCCTAGGACTTAGCAGTAGCATTACAGCTCAGCTGGAGCTTAACATGAAGTTAGAAAATTTCAAAGGCAGCATTAACAGCCAGACTGCTTCCAAGAATGGGCACATGATTGTTGCATTCCCTGTGCATGGGTCCACAGAAAGGAGAGCAGTGCCATGACCCTTTCCTTTTTTTTCCTGCCCTGGGGCTTGGCACAGTGAGTGATGCTGATCTGACCCAACCCACTGTACAGGGGTGCAGAGCAGTACATAAAAAGATCTGTTGTCTTCATACCCTCTTCTGGCTTTTGAGAATCGAATAGAATCTGGAAATGACCTGGCTTGCTGATCATCCCTTTCTACTTCCATTTCAGTAAGTAAAAGTACCTGTGACTGCTGTGTACTGTGGAGCAAGCAGAATATACCCTCTTCTGGCTCTTTAATTATTTAATATTTAATATTTTTGGCTGTGCTGTCAAAACAGAGCAAATGGGGAATGAGCAACGAGAGAGGAAAGTAATCCCCTGTTTATACCAAATCATTTTCCATAGCCTTCTCTGAAAGGAACAAAGAGAGAATAAAGTCAAGGGAAGAGAGTGCTGCAAAAACTTGTTTTGATTGCTTTATGAAGAAGTATCTGTTAACATTTGTCTTTAAAATTCGCTAAGCTTCATTGATTAACACTACATTTAACATGGGCATTTTCCTCCAGTGCAGCTAGATTACCCTATCCCTGACCTCTTTCCTTTGTTTGTTCTTTTATTTTTTGAGTGATTTTTTGATAATGAATTGCAAAACAAAATGTGATTCACTGTTCTAAGTGCTCTCTTTACTTTTCTGTGTTCTTTGGCCATTGAAGTAATTGCTTGTAGGAGACAAATATGTTCATGTTATGAAAGCCACTCCCTATAAGTATAGTGTGTATCCAAATTCATGTCCTTATCCTGATCAGATTTATTTTTAGATAAAGTGCCCTTGCATATAGTCTCACATTTAACAAAGTGCTTTGACCAATAAATATTCTAGTGAACATTAAATGAAATAGATATTGGGCTGGATGAGTTTTAATATTTTGTACTTCCTCCATGGAGTCGCTGAAAGTTAATCCAAACCCTGCTTCCCTTGGGCTGCCAAGTAATGAGGAGCAGAAAAAAATGGGGAAAAAAAGAAAAAAAATCTCCAGCAAAGTGCAGGGTAAAAGGCTATTACAGGATAAATGAAATACCAAAAGGAGGGGTTAAAAACACTGCCCAGTCACACTACAGGTTTATACCAGGGTTACCTAATGAAAGCACAATGAGTGGAGCATGTATGAGGTGTGTAAGTGTGATGTAAATGCAAATGATAGGATTATCTTACATCTAAGGACGTAACAGTGCTTTAGATCAAAGTTTATATACAAGGTATATTTTGATTAAGTATTGCATAGGTGAATTATCTGAATTGCAGGGGGTTTGGGTTATGTCCTGTACTTACTGGGCCAGTTGCAGAGCTGAGATTAACTCTGAGTAACCTCAGAGCAAAGGATTGTGGTGTCCTGTGGGTCTGAGAGCTTCCCTACATGAAATGTCCATCAGGATAAAATAAAATTGCAGATCACAGTGATGTTCTGGTCAATTAAGGTTGAAAATAATCTTTAGCTGTTGAGCATTTTTTCACTCTTTTCTGTTTCAGCTGTTCTGGCATCTATCTGAGGGCTTTCTCTTGCTGTGAGATCTCTCTGCGGGTCTGTGGCCCTATGGTTACACAGCAGTCAGTATTCAAGATGTATTCATGAGCTAACTTGATGCTGAGAAGCCAGGTTTCACACTTGTTCACTTCTTTCAAAAAGAAACATGTTGGGATTCTGAATTACCTTCTGCAGGCTTTTATCTTCTGGAGACTTGTCATCCATGGATTTATTTAAAATTGACTTTTTTCCCCAGGCCATAATTTGCTTTGTGAATGTCTGTCCAGGAGTCCTGAATCAAGACAAGGGAAGGATGGGTACTGCCTTAGCTATTTCTTGTTCTTTTGCTGGTCTCTAACCAATGACTTTCTGGATTTGGGCTTTCTGGGAACTGAGTCTCATTGTTTGCACTGTAGTTCTTCAGAGGACTCAAACTCACCACAGGGGTTGTTGTTTAACCAATAAATCACCTGAGCCATGGTGACTTCCTGTGATTGTGTGTTCAGGAGGCTCATTCCTTAACTGTACCCTGATTGCTCACAGAGATCTTCAGGGAGATGTCAGGGGTCTGACTGGCTGCACTAGCCTGCTATCTGCTCTCCTTGTTTTTCTAAATCAGAAAAATGATTGACATTTTAGTTCAGTTTCTTGTCTTTAGGAAAGCTTATTTTTTATTCATCTTAAAACTCAGTTTACTGTCTTCCCCC
>VYXF01007598.1:1037397-1082579 GCA_013397295.1 Polioptila caerulea | reverse complement strand
CCACAGTGTTTTTCTCCCCCCCCCCCCCCCCCCCCCCTTTAAATCAGGATGTGTATTACTTGATAATTTGATCAACTCTTCAGCAACAAAGGCCAGCCAGTGCCTCATTGCATGTTATGCCCTCTGGTTTGAATAGTAACAGCACATTTTCATGCTGAGTTTAGATGAATTGGCTCCTGCCTGTGTGTGCTGGGTAATGTCCTTTCATATTCTTGGCATTGGTAATGAAGAGGATTTTGAACACCTCTTGTAGATGTTAAGGCTTATTGTACAAAAAATGCTCACAAAAACTCTAAACTTCTAACAAGTGCCTAAAAGCCAAAGAGGGTATCAGAATTATGGTACTAATTCAGTTGCTATTGGTTGCTTACTTGATCTCTAATTGCCTGTACAAGCACTTAAACTCATTTGCTCATAGGTGAATTCACAGTTCTCAAGGTTTTTTCCTGTCCTTTTGCCCAAACATAAAAGAACTTTGTCAATCTGTTTGCTAATAGGTCTGCATTCATTTTTAAAATCACAAATATCTTCTTGAACGTTAGTAGTATTCTGGCATCTTAATTAAAAAGAAGTTTGATCTGGTTTTTTTTTGGCCTGAAATAAAAAAAAATAGCTCTGTTACTGATACCATGATTACCATAGGGTAAAAAACCCCATCAAGAACCTTAACAAAAAGCCTGATAAACCCACAAAACCCCAAGACCCTATTGAAATGTCTTTTGACTGAAGATGGTCAGAGTATTTGCCACTTTGTGACTTATAGTTTGCTAAACCAGAAACTGTCCAGTTTTTACTTAACAGAGTGTATTTCTGAATAATAACACAAATTATAAACAACTAACAAATTAAAATGGCCATTTTTGAGGAATTACTGTGATTTGGAGATCCTATTTTACAGCAGAGTAGTGCTATTGAAAAGCTGGATTTTAACACAGACAGTAAAGAGGGATTCTGTGTGTTGAGGGGTTTTTTGGTTGTGGGTTTGGGGTTTTTTCCAAGAGAGATGTTTATTTCAGCTGTGGATTTAATCCTTTCTTCAAAGAGAACTGGAGGATAAAGTGATTTCCAGAGGAGCACTGTGGGTTCCTACTGTACTTTTTTCTTCGCTACTGCAGTGTTAAACAAGTTTCTGTTAATGTGGTGGTGCAGGTGAAAACGCTGGAACTTCATTAACAGTCCTGCTGACAAAGTGTGAGCCAGAATAAAATCCAGTTCCTCCTCTGTTCACTGAGTTAGATTTGCAGGACAAGCAGGGGCAGAAAGCAGCATGCCCTGCTTGTGTTTTTCCACTGAACAGATTTCACTGAGACTCTACAGGGGCAGCAGAGTAAAAGAAAAATAGCAATAAAAATGTGAAATCTCTATGCTGTAATATTTCTGAGTAAAACCAAACATCTGAGACCTTCCGAGTGAGACTTCGCAGGCAAATTACAATGGGTGATCTGTGCTGTAGCCAAAATACACTGAGTAAAATAACTGGAGAATGACACATTAACAAGGAAAAGGTAAGGAAATGAACACATCGTTTTACCTTGCAGTCTGTGTAATTCAGCACGGTGTCAGAGAAGGGGCTCAGGCTCTGACACAGGCATCTGTGGTTCAACTGGTGCCTGATCTGCTACCTCCTTAACTCTAGCATGCATAAAATGGTTGGTCTTGTGGCCAACAACCTCTCTAGATCTTAGGAATAAATCTGAATGAATAATAATGATTCTTCCAATTTCCTAGTTAGAATGAATTAAAAAAATTGGAAACCAAATAAAATGTTTTAAACCAGTTTAAAGCCATTGATTTTTTTTCCCTGCCAGTTGTTTCCCAAATCTCATGTGAGAGTAAATTCAGTGCTAAATATGCACTGTTGCAATGGATAGTTTTAATAGACAGGCAGTGACAAAGAAAGTCCTGTCCAATTAAAAAAGTAGCCAGCTCCCTGATGAATTACAGTAGATGCTAAAGGAAAACTTGGTTTTGTTCTGCTTTTCATAATCTCCCTGGTAGAGCTATTTTCTAAACAATATTTTACATAAGCCAATTTAACTGATGTTAAAGAGTGCCTCAACATGTTTTTTGAGAGACATGAAGAAATGAAACAATTTCCAACAATAGGAGTGCATCTAACAATTCACTGTTCCTAAGTATCACAATACAGAGGAAGATGAAAAATAGAAAATAACAGTCAGGTGAAGATGGTAACAGAAATTCTTTAAAAACCAGTGCTTCTGGTCTCTTGGTAATGCAATCAATATATTCTCTAAAAGATTTAAGGTAGTAAGAGTTTCTTTAAATAGTGGAATAGCTTTGAAATTCCCTTTTATACCTGGGTAGAGCAACATTAAATCAAGAGGCAGCATCATGAAACTTGCTTTGACTGATGAAAGAAAAGGGGTATTGTTGCTTTATTTCTCCAAGAGATCTTGCTAGCTGAAAGTCATTTATGTCAAAAATCAGATTTTGTATTCTTATTACCTTACTGGGGAGATCTTCACAGTTCTAATCAGTGCTTTGCCTTTCTCCCTACAAATCACCAAAATCTTTAATGTTTTTCACTCCATCGTGTACAGGAGACTTTGCTTATTTCCCAGGGCACACTTCAGATGATGCATAAAACTTAGGTCATGAACACTGGTGGTAATTAAAGATCCGTGGTATGTATGTTCTAGGTTGTTAACTCAGATATCTGGGCAAAATTCCAGCTTGGGTAATTATGTGCTGTCTTGCTGACTTCTGTCATCAGCTGCCACTGGGTAAGGTATTGCATTCAAGCCCTGTCCTCCATGGGTGTGTAATATTATTGTGTGTTGGTTTGTGAGATCCTCAGCATGACCCAGCCGTGTCCCAGCCCAGAAAGCCAAAGCTGTGCTGGGCTGCATCCAAAGCAGTGGGAGCAGCAGGGCGAGGGGGGGATTCTGCCCCTCTGCTCTGCTCTCCTGAGCCCCCACCTGCAGGGCTGCATCAGCTCTGGGGCCTCCAGCACAGGAAGGACAGGGACCTGCTGGAGCCAGGCCAGAGGAGACCACAAGAAGGCTGGAGCATCTCTACTATGAAGATGGGCTGAGAGTGTTGGGGTTGTTAAGCCTGGAGGAGGCTCCAGGAAGCCCTTTCAGTACCTGAAGGAGGCTACGAGAGAGGTATAGAAGGACTATTGGCATGGGCATGTAGTGACAGGACAAGGGAAAATGGCTTTTGACTGAAAGAGGGCAGGTTTAGGTTGGTATTAGGAGGAAATTCCTTACAGTGAAGGTGATGAGATGCTGGAACAGGTTGCTCAGATAAATTGTTGATGCCTCATCCCTGACAGTGTTCAGGGTCAGGCTGGATGGGGCTTTAAGCAACCTGCTGTGCACTGGAAGGCGCCCCTGCCCGTGACAGGGGAGATGGAACTAGATGATCTTTAAGGTCCCTTCCAGTCCAAACTATTCTATGACTTTGTGATTCTATTGGTTGCTCAGTCTCCTGGACATGTGTTCCAGAAACAAATTTACCCTTTGAAAAATCACTAATGACTTTATATGTCTGTCTTGCTGCCTCATAAAAACATCCAGTTCTGACAGAGCACACCCTCATCACTTACTGAAAGTCAAGTCCTTTCCTTGTAAAATTAAGCATGTGAAATCATGAGTTATTTTGGAAAAAATAAGCTTTCATCAGAAATTCAGCAATTTCTGAGCAGATTTTTTCACTCCTTTCCCCCCCCAAATATTCCCTCCTCTCCCCAGTAACATTGAATTTGCTTGAGAATACATGTATCTTAGTGTCAGAGAAGAGTCAAGGAGAGCTGCAGTTCATGCTGTCTTTATGGAAAAAAGTCAATTAATAGAAGAGAATTCTGGTTGCTATTGTCTTAATGTATTTGTATATTCCTAAATATTGACATTATGTTCCACTGTTATCTGAATTTTAGTTGAAAGCTTTTGAATGTCTAAATCATTAATACTATAACAGATTCTACTCTGAGGAAAATAATGCTACTTTTTATTTCATCAAATGCTTTTTGAGGATTGTATTTTGTCATGTTCATACTCTGCTGGCACTTACTGCTAAGTAGCAAATTCCTGAAGATACTGGAGGCGTAGTTCTAACAGCATCTTATGCTGCTTAGAACAGGGGCCTAAATATAGCTCTGGTCATTTTTATTTTTAAAATTGAGTTTTATCATAAGAATACACTTCAGTAAATTATCCCAAGGGACTACTGCAAAGTTAATATAGCAGAGATTTTATGTTTGATAGCATCACCTGCAGCAAACTGTGCTGTCACCAAAAACATTCTGCCATTATGGAAATAACCTCCTCAGGCATAATTTCTGTGGTTTTTTTTGAATAACAGGAATGGAACTCCAGAAGGAAATTTTCCAAAAAAAAATCAGAGACTAGATATTAGTGGGATTTTATATATATATATAATGCCTCAGAGAATAGAATACCCACAGACAGCCTCACCATCTGTAAGTCTGATGCTGGGACTGTTGACTGCTTGCACAGACTTTCCTTTCTGGTGTTGGATACAATCATAGCAGTTAGTGTCATGGATTCTGAGATGACAAAAAAAAAGCAGATTTTTTCCTTTTTTCCCCCCTTTTTTTCTGCTGCATTTTTTCCTGTTAAAGAGGAGATAAAAAATGGAGAGGATACAATACAATATGTCATCAGATGTGATCAGACTTTCCTATTGAGGTAGGACTAGCAGCAGTTCAGGGAAATTCTTGATCCTTTGCTGCTATAAAGAACATTAAAATATCGTTAGATATTAGTAAAATCTTTTTACCATGAAAGACATTGGTGGTTAAGCATTACAACAGTTGTCCAGACATGTTGTGGGATCCTCACTTTTTCACTTGGTACAACCCACAATTGCCTGCTCTGATTTGGAAGTTGACCCTGCTTTCATCAGGGCATTGGATCTTATGAGCTCCAGAAATCCTTTCCCTTATATTTTGTGATTCTAAATATGCATCTGGATATTTGGAAGTGAATTTATCACTTGTTTTTCCCCTAGCTTCACTAAATTCTAACTAAAAGATCTGTCCATGTGCTATTACAGCAGGTGGAGATGTAAATTTTGACTTCACTTGGAATTAGTACATGTTCCAAGTCTCAGTAGTCCTGTTCTAGTGCCCATTAAATCAGACCTTATGACTCTTACTCATTCCTCTAATTTCTCTAATCCATTTATATATGTGACATCTATAATAGTGTGTGGGAGGCAGTTCCACAGTATTGCTGTATGAAAGAAACACTTTTGTAGCCTAAAACTTTAGCTACTGTTTTATTTGCATTCTTTCCCATTGCCTTCCCTCTGAGGCTTGATACGGGTTTGTCAGGCCATTTATATGAAGCAGAAACAGTAAGAAAAACATCTTGAATAAAAGAGCTTAGTACATAACACTGTATTGGGAACTGTCAGCCTTGACAGAAGATGAAAGTGTTGAAATTTAAATAAGCATCCTGGGCAGTGTATTTCCACCTCATCCTCAACACTAATATGTTGTGGCTGTGCTGGTAAGACATTCTGCCTGCAGGAGTTACAGCCTCTTCTCAGAGCAGGACTGGTGTGCAAAGGATTCTTTCTCAAAACTCACGGGCTTGCAGTGAGGGCTCAGCTGGTTAAAGAGCATCCTTCCACCCAGCTGAGGAGCAGCCTGGTAGTCTTGTTGCTTCTGAGAGGAGCCAGATTTGAGCTGTGACCTGGAGGTGAAAAGCTCTGTATCCCATTAGCTTTTCTCTGGGGGATGTTCAGTCTTTCCATTTTTAAGTGTTTTAGGTTTGCTGGATTTTCTCTGATGGCTGCATTTGGCAGCAGTGAACCGTTGATAAGAAGTGAGATCAGACCCGTTCCCCTGAGGTTTCCTCCCTCACCCTCTCCACCTGCAGCTCAACAGTTTGGATAGCAAAGATCACTTATTTACCAACAATGTGTAGTAGTTGAGCAGAAAAATGTCCTCACATCTCTCTATAAGAGTCTTTAGCTTCAAATCATACAAGACACTGCTTGAAATGGCTGGAAATATGCATGACTACAGCAAGACAAAAATGGAAATGACTTTGTAATTAAGTCAAGACGAGTATTGGAGCCTTCTCAAACTTGCCTGTAAGGCAATTTGCTGGTGGGAATGGGATCTATCATGTTTGTACCTACTTCCCAGACTGCTCTTTAAAGCACCTAGCCAATGGCAGGACCTCCCTGGGAGATGGCAGAATGTGGCATCTCTGTGTCTATGCCAGAGACAATTGAAACAAACAAAAATGTTGCCTGTAACAGGCAAATATGGACTTTCCCCATGAGCCTAATTGTTTATTCCAGGAGGATTTATAGTATAGGAAATTATTTCAGGCATTTATGTCTTGAATTATGTGTGAAAATGAGTCGTCCTACTTGAAAGATAAGAAATTTAAGATAAAAAATGAACTTTTGTGATATTGATACTTTTTTAACAAATCAGCTGGGTTAAGTTTTTCTCAGGTTCTTCTCAGTACAGCCATATTCAGCCACCTGTTATAAAGAAACCAAGGAAGATGTCTCATGCTATGTATGGAGAATCGATTTGAGCAGATAACCTGGAATGTGGAAATCTGCCACTCCAGCTGATATGCCACCAGTGAGGCTGGGTGACATTCCTTGTGGAGCCTGACAGGAGGCCTCAGTGCAGTGCAGCTCTGCCAGCTGTCTCTCTTCCATGGAGTGTAGCACAGTCCATTTAGATTCAATTTTGGTTTTATTCTTTGATGAGTGTTTAATAACCATTTCCAAATCTCTGCACAGTTGGGAAGTGACATTGTCAAGAACAGGTGCAGTCAGCTGAAATTATGGGGTAATGCTTGTTGTAACAGCCCTGGGAAGATGTAAAGCGGAAAAGTTTTTTTCCACCAGGGTAGAGTTAGCTAAATGGAATTGAGTTATCCCAGGATAAATAATTACCCTCTTGCTTTGTGTCACTTTCCATCATGAGAAGAATGGGATGGGATTTTTGGTTAGGGATAAAAATTCATATATTCTCATCTCAGATTTCAGATTAGCTTGCTGGATGACATTTGAAAAATCACATGGACATAAGTTTGGGTTTATTTCTTCTAAAGCCAGGTGCTTATATAAGCCACCTAGTTTCTCTGCTTTTCATTCTGGACACCCAACATTCCCAGCACTTGCTATTTCTGTAATTAACTGTATATTCATACACAGTTCGTGACTGAATGTTTCAGCTTTATGTTTGCTGTAGGAACTCTCTGGGTCTCCAGGAAAATTAGTGGAACTTAGTGGAACGTAGAAGCATGCAGCATCTTCTGAAATAATTTTTTATTTCTTACTTTTTTCTCCTGGTTAAATTGGAGGTAATAATTCATATGTCATTGCATTGTTTTGAGGTTTTTAATCAATTAGAGTTGGGTCCTGCAAGATCCTGAACATCGTTGGCTCTGATGGATATTAATAGCTGATCATGAAGAGCACCTGGTGCAAGAAGGAACTTTAATATTTGCAATTGCTCTGAGATCTTTGCTTTGTGATGCTTTTCAAGTGCTCAGGCTTATTAAGCTCTGTCCTAATGGTAGGAACACACTTCTCTGTCAGTGGGGGTGAGCTGTTTGTGCCAATGTTCTTGTATTCACTGTATGTTTTACTGCTTTTTCTCTGATCTTTTCCACTGACTCCTTCTTATAAATGTTTTGGTGAACTCTGTGAGTGCTCAAAAGCCTTCCTGCTTGCAACACTCCACTCCCCTTTTCTGTTTTCTTTTTCTGATTCCACCTCTTTGCTTTGCTTCTTCAGTGCAGCAAAACAGCAGGCACAGAAATCTCTGTCCTTCAGAGCAAAAGGATTGCAGGGGTTAGATGTTGCAAAAGTATTCACGGAATGAATAATTCCCATTAGAAAAGGGAAAGTAACTGAGGAGAAAGGGAAGGGCAGAAAAAAAGATTTACTTGAAATTATTGTTCCCCATTAAGTCTTTTTAGTGTGAACAGCTGATGTCTGTGGGAATTCTCTAAACTCCTTGCCTTAACCAAGAATCCTCTCTTCATTGTTTTAACTCCCTGTTTGCCGGTGGATGGCTTGCCTCAGTAGATGGCAGTCTCCTTCCTCAGTCAGTGCAGAGGCCGAGAGCCAGAGCTGCAGGGTTTCCTGGGGATGCCCTCTTTGGGAGAAGACACAAAGCCCCCACCCCAGTGAGCTGGGCTCAGCCAGGACTGGGTGCTGATTCCATGGGAGTACATGCATGTTCCACGCCAGCAGCCCAGGGCTCTCATTAATTACATCTCATCTTTCCAAGTTAACAGCTGCTCTTTTTTATTGTGCCATAAAGTTTGGAAGCAACAGGGACATGAGATCCAAGCTCTGTCTCACTGACAGTAGCTTTGCATGGCTATTGTTGGAGCTGCAATTCATTCACACAGTGGAAATGGAAGGGGTGTCAGTCCCAGCATATCATCTTTAGCAGTGTTTTTGTCCAAAAATATGAGAAAAAGCCCAAAGAGGTAAGTAATATGGGTAAAACCCTGAGGACAAATGACATAAGAGGAGATGTACTGCTCCCAAGCAAAGCTTCTCACACAGACAAGAATTTCCTCATGGAAGAGAAACTATTTTTTATTTCATTCACATTGTGATAGTTGCAGCAACAACTGCACTGTTTTTTATATAACACAAAAATTAATTTACTTTGTATTTTTTTAATAATAATTAAATGTTAATATTTTACTAAAATATTTTAGGAAGATATGAAATCTGGTATGCATTCCTTGTTAAAATATCATAAGCTTTCTGTCCAAAATTAATGAATTATTTTTAAAAAGTCATTCATGAGACTTAAAAAGAATACAAAAATGTCATTTGAAGTGTAGGTTTTTTGGCTTCTGAGAGAGATTCAGCATGATTTTACTTCAAGAGAAACTGGTGTGATTTTAAACAGTGCTTTTGGTTTTCTTCATGTTAGCTTTACAAGGCAAGTCAGCTTCCAGTCCCAGACACCATCATACAATGGCAGAAATCAAATCCTGGAGTTTCCAACTGAGAGTCAAATAGTAGGATGGACTTGAAGGTAAAGCTGTAGTGGTTGTTTGGTGGTTTTTGTTTGTTTTTTTAAAACTCTCATCAGCAAGTACAGTGTCCATAGCACCAACATGTCTGTGAGACAGCAAACCCATTACTAATTGGGCAGCTGCCTGTTAGAGCAGCTGGAGTCTGTTAGACCTGTCCAGCTTTCAGTCCCATGCACTGTGTGCTGCAGCAGTCAGGCTTAGAGGGCACAAATATTCAAATGATCCTTGTCTCTCTTCCATTAGTACAGACACACGGGCCTGAATGGATTAGTTACAGAGTTCACTCCAACATGTCCTAGCTTATTATGATTTTTTGCCCTTTGAGCTTGAAAAATAATTTAAAAACTTTAACTACCAAATAATACTTCTAATTTTGGAGCCTCTGAATACATTTTAGTTAAGTGTGTTGCACCCTGCATTTTGACATACTATATGCTGTCATAGTGTTACTACAACACCTGCTTCGAATTCTTCTCTCTCCTACCTGTCAGTGCTTCATTTCATGCTCCACTAAGTGGTGTGAATGGCAAATCCATCTGTTCATTACTCATGTAGCCATTGTGTGACATATGAATGAAACATCTCATGTCTGAAAGAGTCATTGTCAACAGTCCAGCTGGTTTGGCTGTATTCTGCCCAGAATCCAGAGTCCAGTTGCTTCCTGCAGTTGTGCTTAGTCTCAGCTCAGTACTGTTCAAGCAAATGTCTAATCCGTTTCTCAAAATCCTGTTTATTCACCTCTGCCCCCCTGAAGTGTACTTTGAGATCCTTGCTAGGACATTAACTGTGGCATGAGGTCATTCTTTGATTTTATCCTTGTAGGCAGAGATAAGTGAATAATATATGTGAGTATGCTTACAAATGAGGGAAAGAGATGAGCTTGTTATGTACCACCGGAAGTTAATGAAGGTTTTAAGGAGCCTGTTTTTCCTCCCAGACTGTCTTTACTGAAATAACTTCCATTTGCATCAAAAGTTTTCTTGACCAGCTCTAGGGTTCCATTTCCATCAAAGCTATTTGTACCGTTCAATGGTTTGGCAGAAGGAATTGTTCCTTGGGAAGCCATCATTGTCAGCACTACAGATCAGATGGCAAGGGCTTCTAAAATAGCAGGTTAAAATCCCTGTCTGACAGGATTAAATGCCTAACAGTGATTCTTGCTTTTACAGCTATCAGGGTAAGTGATGCCATATGCAATGATAAAGATGTGACATTGTTCAGCTTGTCTTTTGAAGAATGAATAGATGACGTGCTTAAATCCTTTGTGGCTTCACAGTCTACAGTGGAACAGAACTGCTAAACTGTAAGTGAGGAACAATGGCTAAGTTACCTTCCTAAAACTTATTTTTTACTTACAAGTTGCAGGCAGATGGAGCAGCATGCACTGTTTTCATTTTGGACTTAACAAACTGATCAGTAGATCAGTAAAACCTATCTCTGGTGCAAAGTTCCCCACACTCCTCATGCGGGCACTCCCCTTTTTGGGGCGGAAAAATTTGGAAGACAACACATTCAGTAAAACCTGAGCCTGCATCATCCCTCTAGACCTTAGTATAAGATTCTATTTTTGAATTTAAATATCTGGATAGAGTTGTCTACATGTAAAGGAAGCAAGGGGCAAAAATTCTTTTACCAAGTCAGTAAAGATCTCATTGTAGCAGCCTAAAGTTATCCAGGTTGTGAAGTAACACAGTCCAGGGCTGTTCAGCATTGTGTGCTGGTTGCTGACATCAGATTTAAAAGCAGTGTTTGGAGTGATAGTTTGGTCTGCTTCCACATTTTTTTGTTTCTAGCATAGAATGAATCATTCATAATAGGATATTGCATCAGATAGTGTTGGGAAAGAGAGATCTTAAGTGCTAAAATGGTCATCAAAACTCCAAAAGTCAATTAGCTGTGCCAAAATATTTGGAGAAAGCCTTGGAAGGGTAGACCACTGCTGGTAGGTGCTTGGAAGCCTCACCTACCACTGACATGCTGATAGTCCCATTGCTCTGGATTCTGTTACAGGTTTTTGAGGAGCTTCTCTTAATGCTTAAGTTTTTCTCCAGTGTGGAATTAGGAAGAAAGTACTTTAACTTTGGTGTCTTTTGGCTGTTACTCTGTAGTTCCTTAATGCTCTTCTTTTGAAAATCACGTATTATTTCACATATAGAAATGACATCATTAACCAAAAATATTAGGAATTTGAGAATTATTTGATTAAATTTTAACATAAGATTATGTATTTCTTTTAAAATGAGAAGTAACTGTCTGGCATAAACCTTCTTTATCAAGAGCAAAACCTGTGATTCTTCAGTCTCACTGCTGTCTAGCTTTAAGGCATCTCCCTAATGGTAAATTAACCCTTATATAATCAGACAGCTAACAATTTACAGTAGGATAAAATATAACCTGCAGGGTTGCATTATATAAAGTTTCCAGGCTTGTAGGACATGAGCAGGTTTGGGTCAGCCCTAACGTTAAAAAAATGACTCAAAGTTTAGAAAGCTGGAAAGCTGACAGTGTTTGCTTTGCTTAATAAAGCAAACTGTAAGTCAAACATTTAATCACAGCACTCTGGTAACAGGGGCCCTGCTTTAATACAGCTCTTTTATTGGCCTCTTTGTACTTCAGAAATAATAAAGGTGATCCTGACGGATAAGGTGTTTTCAATGCAAGTCTCATGTGGAACTTTTATTTTCAGTCACAGACCTTGTATAACAATATGAATCACCGATGTGAGAGCTGTTCTGATCTATGGTGGTTTTTCCAGTAGGGAAATAACCTGCTGAGTTTATTAATGTTTGTCTAATTTACATCATTAGAGTCATTTTTTAAATAGCTCTGACTGTTTGCTTTATTGCTGGCATGTGTGTAGGGAAGAGGGATGCCAGAGTGTGAAGCTGCTCGTTTCTGAGCAGGGTGGGAAGCTGAGCCTCACATCCTCCTGGGTGCTCCCTGAACAGGGAAAATCTTGGAGGCTTCAAGATTGAAGCAGGTGTTCATGTTTCAGTGTGGTTCTCCTGGTTCAACAGACCTTTGTGGCATTGGGAGAAGAGCAGGGGCAGGGGAGGCTGGAGAATGGAGCTTGTGTGCTCAGCTGGGAGACAGCACAACACCCATTTGAGTTTCAAGATTTTAAAGGGGAGATGGTGACATTCCTCGTACAGGTGTTGCACATGTCAGCTGGCAAAGGAGGATTTTGGCAGCTCTTTGTGTGCTGGTCATTTGGCAGTGCCTGCAGACCTCAGCAGGGTTGTTCTTGTACTGCTCTGGTGGAGAGGGGGCTCAGCAGTGGCCCTAGAGAATGCTATGGTGTTTCTGAAAGGCTTGCCCAGCTCCCACCCTCCCTTCTTGGGGTGGATTGCAGGAGACAGTACCATGTCTGTTACTAACCCTGTTAGCAGTAATACAGGTGACACTCTAGCTGAAAAGACTTGATTTGCAGCTCAGACTGAAATTCTGTTGTTATTTTCTCCTCCTCATTCATTCTCAAAGGAAAATAAAGGAAAGGAAAAGGTAATTGTGTAATTGGAATCTGGCACACTGAGTTGTCATCTTGGTTATTCTTAGAGAAAATTTAGAACCTCTCTTTGGTTTGCTAGTTACTCGGGATTTACTACAATGAGATAAGAATTTGATGAAGCTGCTATAATTTTTGTGAACTGTTTGTGATTGGTATCTGTCTCTCTGTCTACAAATATATAGGCAATATGTGGGCAGTTGTTTGTAGTTCACTAAAATTGCATTTTATTGTTGTAGTGGCAGAACTAATTCCATTCATATTTTCCGTGACTAAATCCTTTTTATCGGAGTGGGAAAACTTTGATGAATTCTCCAGTCTGAGAGGTAATGCCTGTTGAGTTTGTCCCCAAGAGTCAGTGAGGTGCTCTGCCCCATAGTGCATCTATCCAGGCAGGTAAAGCAGATGCTGAGAGTTGAAAAAACCCTGATCATTTTTGCTTCTGAGTTCATATTAAGTTTCTGAGTTAAATTTAACTCTATCACTCATACAGTGTTATACAGATTGTTTGAAGAATTGTGTTTGAATGACTTATTCTCTTTGTGTAAATACATTGCAGAATTTAAGGCTTTGAGGTTATTTAGATTTTGGATAAAAAGGAACTCTGAAGGAGCTGTTTAATCAGGTACACTGGCTGTACTTAGTTCTGTATTTGTAGACTGTAAGGAAGAAGTTACAGGCAACATATTTTCTTCTTTTTCCAGGGTAGGAAATTTTTTTCTTCACTTTGTGTGGACAGCTGCTCAGCTGCAGGTAAAAAATATTATAGTTTATGGGACCACCAGCTGGAGCCAATTAAAATCTAATGGACCAGAGTTGGCACTAAAATATCTTATTCTGCCCTAGCAATATAGAGGTTTGTTCTGCTGCTTACATGTGATTTAAAAGGTTTACAGTGCTGTTAAGGAACAAATTGGCTTACCATTTTGCAAACCAAATCATTTTTGAATTTAAAATCTGACACAGAAATATTATCATTTGGGTCCTTTAATGAGGTCATGGTTCTACTGAACATGAAGAGTTGTGATGGAGGGACTGTTCTTGCCTGATGTCCTCTCCTAAATATATGAGATGGAAGCAGAGAGCTGAAAAACTTGTTTTAGTCACACAAAGGATCTGCTACACACCTAGGAAAAAATGTGGGTCTTAAAATAATCTATCTTAGTTCTGACTGCCTCATGCAAACAAAACCTAGGGAATGAGGAGGAGCTTGAGTTACAGTATTGGAAAGCAGAAATCATCATCATTGAGAGTAACGTGGGCAAAGGGAGACACAGATCAGGTGTGCCAGAGGAACAGTAGAGAGAGTAAGAGCTCAGCCAAAAGAATTGAGTTTTTGAAAAAGAATTCAGTTCATTTGAACTGGAAGGAGCTGTCATTTGTTCTTGAGAAGTATGATTCAGACTAGGTTCTTTGTGCAAACCTAAACACTTAAAAGGCATTTTTTTTCCTTTTCAAAGTGAAGTATTTTCAAAGATTGGATTGTAACTTTTTCACTTGTTTTTGAAGGTGGGGAGAATTTTTTTTTCAAAACATACAGAATTCAATACTATGTGAAAAATGGCTCATGTAGGCAATCATTCTATCTCAGAAACCTGTCAATTTCTTTACTTAGTGGTAGTTCACATTAATTTAATTTCATGTTTTCAGTGAGAACATTTCATCCAAGGTTTGTGTGATAAGCAGGAACTCAATTGCATGGGATTGTTTCTTCATGTTATTGCTCAGGGCACAAAAGATACCCTGATAACAAGAACATTGGTAATCCTCTAGATGCATGAAAAAGGAAAGAGATTATTCTTGGGGCCTAATCCTGGAGCTTATTGTCCCATGGTTTCTACAAACAAACAGGCTGTGCATTTGAAGAATGAGAAATGTGAATAGTGGGCATTTGAAAGTGTCCAATTTCTCTGTTTTGCTATTCATGGGACAGATCTAAGCTGCCTTTAAGCATTTTGTCACTTATTCAAAGATTCGTGTATTCAATGATTGGTCAACCTTGCCACTTTTAATCTTGAACTAACTATTTTTAACCCAGAAATAGGTTATTCCATGCCTGTGTTCTTATGTGCTGCAGGTGGACAAGCTGCTCTGGAGGGCAAGGAGAAAAGAGGATTCAGAGGAAAATAAAAGAGCAGGAAAAAAAATTGAGTTTAGAGATAATTGTGTGGAACAGATTATAAAATGCCTGAAAAATTTGTATTTAGATGAAGTGCTTCAAAATGTCCAAAGAGAGTCCCAAAACTGAGAGTGCATGTAGTGTAATGGTATCTATTGTCTTGCTTTAACTTTTCACTGCGTTTCACCTCTTCCTGGTGACCACTGTGTTTGTGGATGGAACACTGTCTGCTCCTGTTGGGATACAGGCAGCTACTTGATGTCTTGGTGGAATGCCATCTTTGGATGGTTTGCACTGAGGAGCATTTATTGTTAGAATACTCTGAGATGAAGGTGTGGAGCTCAGAGAAAACTATCCTCAGAGGAATGAGACTGGGGCCAGGACTAATTCAGTCTTAATTTTTATTTTTCCCATAGTTTTCCTCTTTTTTTCCTTGGGAACCATTTCTAGGTATTTTTGAGACAATAAGTTAATTAAAATACAAGTAATTTCTTAGAGCTTTACACAGTTAAAACTATGTAGTTTTCCTTTTTATGATATATTCATTTCCCCTCAATACTGAAACCAAGGATTCCAAGGGAAGTGGAGATCACACAGGTACAGTTTGGTTCTTAGGCAAGCTGTAAATTGAGACACTCTCATGAAACCATTGAAAATACTCCATAGGTGGTATTATTGTGCCTCTGTCAAAGCCAGAGCACTTCCTTCTCTGAACCTGTCAATGTGTCACTTAAAATAGACATTAGTATTTGAAGAGAGACAAAACTTCATAACATTAATAACAGCTTCATAATGTTAAAGAGAAATATATAACCTAATTGGGGAATGAATGTAGACTTTTTTGGCTGCTCTTCAGACAGGAGATTTATTAGAAACACTGTAGTGTTCTAATTCCTAACCTGTCTCTTTTCCCTCAGTTTACAGTATGGTTCTCCATTTGCCTCTCTCTCTTGAAATTTAATCTTTTTAGGTTCCATTTTTTTAGCAAACATTGTGGAGGAAAAGGAAAAAGAAACCAATACAAACCATAATATGGATGATTCATAGTAGAACTACTGAGGCTGTAAAAAACCCTGGTGGGGATTCTGACGAGTTGGCATATCTCCTTCCACATCGATAAATTTGTCACTGGTGAAACTGTTTATTCCTTCACAGTTGTATGATTTATGCTGGACCTTTTGTACTGCTTCTGTGGACCTATAGCTCATCCTCAAACAGTAGAAGATGAACTCTGACTAATAGATCCCAGTGACTTTCCTACAATTTATGCAGGATCAGTGTTTTAAAAGGGTAGTGTGCATGATTTAAGTAGGATTTGAGTATATAGCCATGGTTTGTCCTTTGCTGTCAGCAAAGCCATCCTAAGTTCATTTCTTTAAAGAAGCTCCGGGCCAAATGTCAGGAAAAATTAAATCAAGCAGTGATGTAGTCCCATAGGGAAAATGTATTTCAATTGTGAGGTATTCATGGGTATAATATGTCATCCTGTAGTCTGTGACTGTTGGGTGCACTTACAGGCAATGTGGCTTGGTAATTGCTACTTGTTAAGAAATTTGGGTATGATAAAAAATGACCTGCCAGGGAGAGAGACAGTTTTGTTAATTTTATTTATGAGACTTTCATCAAAATTGGAATGATGTGTGTATGTAGCAGAAAATCCTCTTTGTAACAGCATCTTTTATTAAAGAACATAGCTTTTGTCATCCAGCTAGGAGATACCATAATCTTTTAGAGCTTTGGTTTCTGCACTCTGACAAGCAATTTGGACACATGCTCCTTATTGTGCTCAACCAACATTCTGATGCACAATTTGCCCTTCCTGAGGGCAAGTGTAAGCAAATTTTCCATCTTCCCAACAGATGTGGGACAAAGCTAGGCTTGTTGGATCAGCCTGAATCCAAACCTGGAAAGAAGAAATTCTATCTTCTGTAGTTTTTGTTTTCTTTTGTTCTGTTTGTTTTCTTCCTGGCATATTCTAAATAAACCAAGTGAGAAGGTTCAGTTCAGATTATTCTTTATGTGGATACCTGACCCAGGAGCAACGTTGAAGAGATCATAGTTGGAGGCCTGGTGAGCTGAGATGGAGCCACAAGCTGCCTGTCCATGAGACACTTCCCTGCCAGTGCAGTTGTTTTAGCTTATTCACTGCTTTTCTGGGGGCATAGGGGCTTGCAGTGGTTTTCTAAATCATCTTTACTTGCAGGTAGGTAACTCTGTGGTATCTGTAACCATAAGCACTCGTGTGTAGCACTGAAGCATCCATGTCAGTCTTAGCCCCGTTATTTGATTACTGTGAAGCGTTGCATGTGGAGCACACATATAATTTAGGACCTTTTAGATGAAAATGGCTGTTTAAATCAGAAGAAACTGATGCACATTTGATAGCAGCATCCTTCCAGAATGGAAAGTTTTATCACCTTTTAGATCCTTACATGACAATAGACCTGATCTCTCAGCTGGACAAAATCATTGTATTGCTTTGGGCTTTAGCAACTCTCTGGCATTAATGATCTAACCCAGCTTTGCTCCTATATCTGAGGAAAAGGGTGATGAAGCCATATTTCATGGATTTATTTTAAGGATGTGAGAAGTGGAAGAGGCTAGATTCTGCTTCAGCTTGTGTCACCCTAAGTCCAAAAGAGGTGAATTAAAAACCCAAAGTAATTTTAGTCAGAGCACTTGTGTTATTCCACAGTAACACTTTCCTAGCCAGCAGCCTAAAACCAATGGCAGAAAATGAATGAATCACAAGAATTTCTGAATACTTTCATTGTGCTCTAACACAATGCATGAGATGTTCCGGGTAAGGAAATAGGTTGCACAGAGTTTTGAATAGGAAAAAACCCTCATGTACTTAACCCTTTAGAGTCTGCTGCAGGCAGGAAAATTAAGGATGGGCTGTCATCCCACGGTTTCATCTGGCCCTTGCATGTCTGGCAAGCCAGTCCTTTTGGCGAACATTTTATTATTTATGGCGTATTTGAAAAAGATGTCTTTTCACATCACATTCAGCTTTATTGCGCCTTTTTTTTTGTGTGTGTGTATTTGTTGAATTAAAAAACCCATCTAAAGGAAGACAAAGTTTTTGTTGCCTTCTTTGGTATTCATTCTTCTGTGTCTTAGAAGTATCATGAATTACTTGAGTTCTCTTAGAAGTAAAGTACTTCAGGTTACGGTTAACCAATGCCTCTTCACTGGAAAGGAACTTGGTTCACAGATCAAAGTGCATATCTTCCATACTAGTGAGCAAAAGATTTTAATCAAGCTGCCCATATGACCATAAAGAGATGTTTTTTCCTGAGGAGTCAAGGCTGACTGTGAATTCATTGAATCTTTCCAAAGTGCATTTCATTACAGTGTCTTTCCTTTGTTGTATTGCTGGAATTTGTTGTATTGCTTGGATTTAGGATTTTTTCCCAGGCCTTTTCAGAGTCCAGCCTCAGTGACGCTGTGCCACCCACAGATGTCTGTTTTAACTGTTTAGATTTCTAATAAAGATGTTACATAAAACAGATTACTGACAGGATGGAAGCATAGTTTTTGGTTAATTTCCTTTATAAATACTTTTCTAAACGTTGGTACTGTCTATTTAGACCAATACCTAATGTTCACAGCTCTTGGATTGAGTAAGCATTCAACCCCATCCTTTCTTCCCCAGGACCTCCTTTGTTTTGTTTCATAGCAGTTTTCCTGCCTTTGATACTGCTGCTTGCAGTATTTTTCTCCTTTGTTTTGTCTCATTTCCAATTATTTACCCCTTTCTTCACTGGAGGCAATATTAGTATTTTTTTTCTAGATAATTGATTTTCTCAACTTTTTTTTTCCCTAGCTCCCTCTTTTTCTTTTTTTTTTTTTTTAATATGCTCTCTCTGGTTTTGTTTATGGAGAAGTTATTGCCTCTATCTTAGTTATATTTTATGCAGGCAGTTAAAATAGATTTCCCCCTTCTACCTTAATTACATTGGACATGAGATTGTGATCATAGTAGCTCTTGTACAGTTGATCAGCAACACCTGCAGGTATTTCCTTCCTTTTTAGAGACTCATTCATTGCCTACTGACCCTGGCTGAGGCTCCTGAGAGATGGAAGCTCCCACTGAGGCTGTGACAAAAGGTTTGTTAAGAGGCAAAGAAAGAGTATTCTCTAACTGGTAAATGAAGCAATCTCTTCTGAAGAGGATGGAAGACATAGACATCAGTTGTTAGTAATGGTGATTCCTGGCTGTCCTTCTTTGACAAAGCAATTTATGCAGATGTTAGCAAAGGATGTTCTAGTGAGCAGAGCACAGCCCAGAGCCCGCCTGTGCTGCAGATGGCAGTGGGACTGACCCAGCTCCTCTCAGATCACAGAGACTGAGCTGTCCAGGCCTGCTGCTTTCTATTTCTTTGCATTTAGCCTTTGAAAAGTGTGGTTAAATTTTTCAGACTCATTTATGTAGTTTGGTGCATAATGATGGATGTGCTTTTTTACAGAAGCCATTTGTAGCACAATAGTTATGTTACACTGTTATTTCTAAGGACTTCAGGGATTCTTTTCTGGCCATATGACTCACAACTTTGAAGCCACTGAGCAAAGGGTCAAGCCCTTCCTCACTCAATACATGCTTTCAGCTCCAAGTGCTACTAGTACATTCAGAGCTAAAACTCTTGTTATTGAAACAGCTGTAGCTTCAAAATGTCGTGAAGCTGCACTAACGCTTCATTTCCTGCAGTGAATCATTTTACTTATGAAAGTATAAAAGCCAGGGACATTTAGGGAAAAAAAAAGACAGAAATAGAAAGAAATAAACCTTCTGTGCTCCGAAATGGATCATTTTTTTTCCTCCCATTGGATAAGTTTGTCCTTTCACAGCAGTAAAATGCAATGATATGGAATAATTATATGCTCCTAAGCTTTTCCAATTGATCTACTGTTGTGAAAATATATTCAGTAAATTCACCTAAGTGACTTTGGACAGCAAAACACAAGGACATTATGAATAAAAGAAACACTAATTTGGCTGATACAATGGAGTATTGTGACCACAGGAACATCATTGTCAACCTGTATTCTAGATTAGAGTAGGTTTGTTGTCAGAAAAATCGGTGTATGGTTCAGAAGGTGACCTCAGTGATTATTTGTGGGCTCTCATATTTATTCCTTCTCTCTACTTTCTGTTCTTAAAATTTCATTTTGATTGGAAAACCAAGCTCACTTATTCCTGTTACTGATAGCAGGAAAATGATTTAATTAATGAATTAATTAAATCAATCATTTATTTGTACTTTTGGCAATTTTTCTGGGTGAGGAAAGAGGAAAAATAAAGCCTTGATTTCTTCTTCTGATTGCTTTTCTGATACTGCTCGTATTTAAATTATAATTTAGTCTTAAAAATACTTGGATTTAAGGGAGGAGATGAAAAGAAGAACGTGCCATTATTAGTGATTTGTATCTATCAGTAACTGCATTTTGAAGCAGCACTGTATTAGCACTATGAACAATGAGAACAGAAAAATGCAATGTCATAGATAAGAAGTATACTCATTACTATTCCCCTGTTTTCCTGGAAGTATTCATCTTCTGCATTTGTCAGCCATGCTTTAAAATATGGGGTAAAAATTGTTTAAATGTTTGTCAAATGGGGATGTAGGAGTTAGGAAATGCTGTAATGAGAAGTTATTTCAATACATGAGATAATATATATGCTTTGTAATATACACAGTTTGATATTATAAAGGCATTACTGCAGAATTAACAGATTTCAAAGGACACTATGTAACAGCCAATGAATGTGATATATTGCAAATAAGGTCATCTTGTTATACAGCTAGAAGTAATAAATTTATATTGCTCATGATTGTTTTTCTGTGTACATTTATCCTTCAGTGGCATTTGAATGTTTTTCTTTGTGTCTTAAAACAGCAGAACTTACAGTCAAACATCAGAAGCAATGTAAATAGAAGGAAAAATAAGAAAATAAAGGAGGCAAATTGCTTTTCAGAGAGTAGGTAGTAGAGGAGAATATGCCTTCAAAAATATATGTTTATGTAGTTTAATTTCAAGAGTATAATTTTAACGAGGGACTGTAACTTGCCCAGGTACAGAGCTGCTTTAACAGAGAGAAAAGCAAACCTTTCATGCTTCGAGTTTTTGTACTATTAAAAGTTTGAAGATTTCAAGAGAAAGTTTTAAATTTTGTGGGTTTATAATTAAGTGTTTGAATTTTAAATGCCATTTTCATCTGTCTGCCTCCTACTTTTTGATTTGACTACAAGAAATGACAGGATCTGGGAAAAGAAGGAAAAAAACCCAACTACAGAAAAAAGGAAAAAAGGAGACCATAGATTTTATCCAAGTAAGTAACAAAACCTCCCAACCTCTCTTCCAAAATGTTGGGATTTCCTCCCACCTCCCCCCCCATTTTTAATATGGAGAAGTCAGTTTTTGTCTACAAACACCTACTTTGAAAAAGCAAAACCTGACTAGTTTTATTTGTTAAATTATTATGGTAAAAGTGAGCATTTAGAAGGTTTTTGAATGGTGTGACAACTATAATTACCCACACAGGGAATAATTTTTGAGAATAGAGGGATCTTCAATCCTGTTGTCAAAGACATGGCAAGAACATTTGGCTGGAAACCAAAGTATGACAAATTCAAGCAGAAGGTAAAAGCACAGGTTTTTAACTTGTGTGTGTGTATGTTGTCTGTATGAACTTCTGCAGAGCTAATATTCAGAGTAGCTGAAGATGTGGAGAGATGGGAGAAGAATTTTCCTTATTTTTTCTTGCCTCTCTTTGTAAGTAAAGTATCACTTTGAATGCAGTGACAAGAACCAGGGTAGTGTTACAGGTTTGTAGACTAGCAGATGTAGTTCCCATTCATTAAATAACACAGATCATGGCTGCCCAGAGGATGAAGCAAAGTAATTCTAGGTTTGCAGTGTAAAGCAGAGAGATTGAGATGACAATATTTGACCAAGACAAGGGCCTGTTTTATGCTGTGGTCAGCTGCAGTTGGCTCCAGCTCCTTGTTTGCCCAGACTTGTGCCTGGGTGATGGAGCAGGCAGGGCAGCTCCATCTGCTGTCTGCTGGGTTCCAAGTCTTTCCAAGCACAGGGGAAGGGTTGTTGGGTAGAGCTAAGGCTGTGAGACTGTGCCTGCTCAAGACTTGCTCTGGGGAGGAGACAGGAGACTATGTAGTGAATTTTTTGCAATCCCAGTGGATTAGTGGAAAGCAATATCAGGTTAACTTGCATGCTCCAAAAGAATTAATGAGTTGAATTGTGAGAGATCAGAGGGTTTGTGCAGGATTAGTCAGCATTACTGCTGGGCCATTAGGAGTTAAATTGTTTTCCCAGAGTCTCAGAAAGGAGTGGAATTGGAGCCAGCACTTGAAGCCAGGATTTGAAGCCAGGTCCTGTGGATGGACAATGAAGCTCAGCTCTTTTTTCATGGGGTGCAGAACAGCTGGGTAGAACCATTTGTAATATATGAATTCAGAGTATCTGCACAATTAAATTGTATCACTCTTTCAGCAGTTGCATTTGAGACCTCTGTGGATGAAGGAAGTCAGACTTCAGTAGATTTTATACTTTCTAAATTGATATTGTAATCATGTTTTCACTGTTTAATTTTTTTCCCTGAAATACCAACATTTGATATACTTCCTCCATCTGTCTCTGTCCAGATTTGAATGGTTTGTGAGGTAAAATTAATCTCTCTGTTGCATCATTAGATTCAACAGCTTCTCAGAATTTCCATCCTGAGCCATGTTACAGAAGTCTTTGTAACTCATCCGTGTACCAGTGAAATTTGGACTTACATTACTAAGATGTGAGTTGTTTCCCCCCTGTTGCTTATGGGTAATTAAAATAAATTGGTATGGAATGTATCTTTAAGTTTGAGGAGGACCTAATGTTTAGACAGGGAATTGCTTAGGAGGATTTTTTTTGCTGCTTACACTTAGGTAACACCCGCCTCATTAGTGCAGATTGCAATTATTGTTAATTAGTCCATGCAAAACAAGGAGATTGCCTAATTCTTTTCTAAATCTCACCTTTTTAAACTGGTGTTTTCCCAGCTTCTGTTACAGAATTACTGTAGATTTATACTTAATGAATACCATGACATCCTGAATAATGCTCTCTTAGTCAAATGTGTTTCTTGTTTGGTAAAGCCTGAACTCTCTGATCTTCAGTTGCACTGAGTAGTGTCTCAGGTCAAACAAAGGTATATTTTATACAAAGCTCATTCCCCCTGTGTACTTCGGGCACCTCTCTTTTACTCCAGGTATTTACTGCTGTAAGCACTCTGTGCCCAGAGGGTGCAGATTTACACAGCTGTGTGCCCTCTCAGATGCAATTCATTTAAGCTATTTGCTGCAGTGACACAGAGAGAGGTAAAGTGTTGACCCAGGGCTTGTTGCAGCATGATGTCTGAACTCTGGCTGGCACCTTACTCAAGATACCCTCACTTGGAATAATTTCCAACTTTTCCTATGATCGACCTTATTTGTTCCATCACATTAGTCTTTTGAAGTCTAGGTATGGAGAGTGTGCACTGTAAGGAAATTAAAATAGCTTTTGTAGTCACAGTTTAGCAATCCTGCCTTGTGTGTTCCATGTATTCCTTGGCATTATTAGCACCATGCTCTAACCAACTGAGATACTTCACCAGGAATGAGTAGAACAGAGGTAAAGGATATGAAGACAAACAAACAAGTATGGTAATTTAAAATGTTTTGAAATAAATTGCTCCCTGCATTAGGTATAGCTGGGAGAGATCTGTGGTGTGCTGAGATGGACAGAACCTGGACTCGTTGATGCAGACTGCACAGTATCTTGTACTATGCCTGACATCCATTCCATAAGAAATTAAAAGTATAAGTAAAACTCTTTATATACTTCCATTCACAGTATAGAAGGAAGACATCTAAAGGGAAATCTACTTCTTTTTACCAGAAGAATTTTAAATGAGAGTAGCAGTAATAAGGAATAAACATTTGCTGTGTTGAAGCAGGAGCCAGCCTGTAGCACTTGTGCAATTCTGCTGCAGCCAATGTCTCTGTTTCACCACTCTGCAGGGTCCTGCAGGCTCAGGAGGTCGATTGTCAGCAGTCACATTCTGAAACTGCATTTCTTCAGTTGCTTTGTGCTGCTTGATGTTAGCTTACAAAATAAATTCAATGTCGAGTGAAATGTTGACTCATGTGAAATCATCGGAGCCAGCATTTGAGGCCAGGTCTTTCCAGTGCTCATGCTTTCTTCTGCTCTGGGAAGGATTAGGGATACTTCCAAGCCTTTGTACAAGAGCTGAAGATGAGCCCTCCCTTTCCACTCCAATTCCATGAGATGGTTATTCACGAATAGTCCTGATATTGTCAGAAATATTTACTGTATATGCTTTTGACTTATGTAAGCATAAATAATTTTTGGTTTTTGTTTTTTCACTTGTCAGTCATTTGCGTGCACATACTGTAATCCAATACTCAGAGAAGTATGAAGTCTCCAAAGCTTTTGGCTTTTCAAGAATTTTAAGCTTTAAAAAATAAAGTAACTTTTGGCAGATGTCTAGTATGAAGGGTATGAGTAGAAAATAGCAATCATTATGTATCTACTGTCTTTGTGTGTATTCAGAGCTTGGTGGTAGGTAATGTTCTGGTTTGTGGCTTTGGGTGTATATTTTTGGTTATGGTACAGGCAAGAGTTGCAAAAGCACACTTGTTTGTTTCAAGTTTCAGAGGAGAGGTAGGAAAGGATACTTGTGAAAAATGAGATTTAAAAAGTTTATAGGCTGGGACCACAAACCCAGCCCTATTCTTGCTTGGACTGGTCCAGCCATTGCCTTGTGTGACTCCAAAGCACATGCACATCTCTTGAGTCCATGACATTGCCCTTGTGTACAAAACTGGATAAGGAAAAGGGCTGCTGCCTTTGGTGGTAGTCTTCTAGATTTGCTGAAGTATTGACAAGTTTGCTTGCCACAGTCCTTTTATTGAGCTGACTGAATTAATGTGCAGAATACAATGGGCTACATCGTTGCTTTGTGCTTGGCTTGGTCTGTTTTATGAGGGAATAAAAACTAGGGGCTGAATTAAAACAATCAAACCTCTGAAGAGGTATTCAGTATCTTCAATTAAAATCAGTGATTTTGTAGTGCAGGCTTGCCTTATGCTGCATATTTTTTCAGTCAAAAGAGTGCATCTTTGCACAATATTTAACAGGTAGAGCTGTGTGAAGGAAGACACTTCCTTAAAGCATAAAGCAGAGAAGCAGAAGATTGTATTGGTGGTGATGTATCAGTTCAGCTGCATTCTCTCCCTGCAGGCTGAGAAATGTTATTACGTGATCTCCTGGTGAGAGCAGTTATCATTAAAATAGTTAAATTCAATATGGTTCAAATCAAGATAGAGATTTTATGCAGTACTCACAGAGGATCTTTGCTGCTGCTGCTGCTGCTGTTATAAGTGTTTATGACTAAATAGCTTTATATTTTAAATGACAACAAATCCAACAGTTCAGGCAAAAAAACCCCCAAAACCGAAATAGAAATAAAAAAACTATGGATATGATGTATTAAAAGTGACCAATATCTTATATTTAAGTAACTCAAATACACCTTGTATGTGTGCCAACAGACTGGTGCTAAAAACCCAAAGCTGCACAAGCTTATCTTAGTTTCTTACTTGAATTGTTTTCCCTGTTTATCTTGAAAGCTGACATATTTTTGTCATTGAAATCTATGTCAAAAAAACATATTTTAGATAACAAGTTCTAACTCAATTTGTGGAACTTGACTGTCATTTCTTGGGTTTGCCACTTAGTGTGAAGCTTAAACTGCAGATAGGTCAAAAATGAATGAAAGTATATTAACTGTCCCTTAATATTAACCCTGCATATGAATATTACTGGGGAGTCCAGTGGCAGCTGTGGCTCTGGGGACTTTTGGTGGAATAGGAAATTGAAACCAAGAGATTCTGCAATTTGGTTTAGCCTGAGGCAGTAAGCAGCAATATTTCTGAGGTCTTCTGGAATGCCGCAGGAAATTGGAACTGGGCTCAGTGCAGCATTGAAGGTGACAGGTGTCATTGTCCAAATCTTTCTTGCACTCTTAGGAGAGTTTGGAAAGAACTCAGAGACTCAGTAAAGGACACGCCAATGGGGCAGTGTTGGGAAGATGCTTTCTATGCATTTTTAATTTGTCCTATGTAATTTGCTAGTATCACTATTTTGATATGGTGGAGCAACTCTTTCAGCTTTATTCAGCTTTTCCCAGGCATCTTATTTCCAAATGTGTGCTTTTTGTCTGTGACAAATGCCACAAGTTAGCAGCCTAAAGGAAGAGGTAGCAGGAGGTGGAGGAGTTAGGTAAAGAAAATACAAGAATTTGTCTTCAGAGCGGAAAGAAAAACCAATAATATCTTGATCACTTTTGTAACTGATTTGACACAGATCATTGGTGACTGAAGCCTACTAAAGCAATGTGGTCACTTCACATAGACCAATACATAAATGCAAGACAGATAAGAGAGGCATGGTTTTCTTGACTATGTGGCTGTTTCTTGACAAGTGCAATATGTAGTAGTGGCCTGCGAGTGCCTTCCTTGCCATTTTGTCAGTGTGCGTTTATGGCAGACTGATACTGAGAGGTGAAAACAAACTGTTTCGTTCTCCTCCTTACACACTTGTTTCTATCTTTCTTTCCCATCTATTTTTCTTTTATTGATTCTCCTTTCACTGTTATATGACATCAAGGAATGGCAGTCACGTTGGAGGTTTTGGGGAATTTGGTTTGACATGGAGATTGACATGGGGAATATGCAGAAAGATTACGTGTGTGTGGCAGATGTTTCTTCTTCTGCTGGTGAGCTTGGCTCCTGAGCTTTTGTATATATCAGAAATATGAACTCAGATCTGACTTGGCAAAGTCTAGCCCCTAGCTCTTGAGCAGCTGACTTAAAACCTCAGGACAGAATTCTTCTTGGTTTCCTATCGGCTACAGCTTTGAAATATAAATTAGTTCATATTGATTTTCTGTATTTTTGTGAATGTGTTCATACCTACATACTTCCCTCCACCTCCCTGCCCTGCCCCCCAGTATTTTAGAATTCTCTTTTCTGTAATTTTCCTTTCCTTCTGTTTTGTCCAAAGCCTTACTGGCACTTCAATATATACAGGATGCTGTGGAATAAAAATCTGTGTAGAGGTAACACCTTAAACTGGCAGTCAGCCCTTTGCCAGCTGTGTGGCCAGACACACAGACCATTTGAAGGCACTCTAGTTTGAAGAGAAAGCCAGTTTCAGAGGAAAGATAATGTTTGAGAAATAAAACTCAACTTTCAAGGTCTGGGGCACAGGTTGGATGCCATTCGGGTTTTTCTTCATCTCATACTTTCTAAAATTTGCCAGTTTTAGGTCAAAACCATGCTTCTTGCAGAAATCCAGCAACTTCAAAGTCATTCTGCTAACAAAAGCTTCACAGCTTGGACTGAAGTTACTGATATGATGGAGACTGCTGTGGGCTTTGAGACCTCATGGGGTGTTCTAGCCAAAATTCTCTTGTTCATTGAAAGTTGAAGTTAAGGCCTAAAAGCAAACCGTAGGAAAGAATATGTAATGTTTCTAAAAGACTATAGTTTTAAAATTAATGTATTTTATTCTGTTTTCTCAATGTTAAAAAATGTCATGCAACATTCAGAACAACCCATTTTACTATTTCTGTAATTAGATTTTTTTTATATGGGTAGCATCTATCTGTTCCACTGTCAGTTAGCAGCTTGTCTGCCACAGAAATGAACCAAGAAACCATTGTGATTGAAAGGATTTGCAGTCTAAATGAACAAGTATTAGCAGTAGACAAAGGAAACATTGGTATCTTCTTGTGTTAATGGGATGTATGCGCAGGGAAATTCAGTAATTTGGGCTTACATAATCTGCATCTGCTCAAGACCTGGGTCCCTAGGAACAGAGCCCACATTTTACAAAATCTCAGAAGACATGAGTCTGTTTTGTATGACTGTGTGTGCCATTGAACAGGCCAGGATTATTTAAGAATCACATAGAAGGTGGCCTCCCCAGTGGCAGTCTCCCCACAATGTAATTTAACTGTTGGTTTTCTAAGGCCCATTTCACCGAAAGAGAACTGATGGAGAAGTTAAACAGGTTTTCTATGGCATTCCCAAGCCAGATATCCCAAAGAGGAGTTACAAGGCTAATGCAGGATTTTCCTTGCTTTCACAGTAGTTCACCTGCCCAACTTTCACCACTGAGATATGAGAAAAATCACAATCTGCATTACTAAATGCCACTGATTAGTTAAAAGGCAGGTATGTGAAAGAATGCTGCTATATGCTTATATATCATCAAAGCAACTATAAAATTCCACCACTATGTTGTAATAAAAAAAAAATTAAAAAAGAGAAGTTCTGTCTTAGTACTGAGTTTGTCCAGGCTTTAATAAATTTCAGGTTTAGGCTTTAGTGAATTTGAAGTGTGGGTCCTATCTAGACTTTTAGTTCTGTGTAGAGCTAAACCATATAATAATGTAATATGATAAATACATTATTTTACCTTGTGGGTTTTTTTGGTATTTACTCTTATCTGCTTGCAAAAATCAATCATTTTTTTGCTGTGAGCTCTGTTAATTTATCTCAGATTTTTATACAGTAATTTCTGCTTCCTAATATTTCACTGAGTTGGTTTTGAGGTGAATTAAATTTACCTTTTTGGGAGCAGTTTTCCTTTTTAGTTAATCATCTGACTATACAGCAGGAATTATCTGAATGCTGTTTTTACACTAAATGTTTAGTTCATTTAATTTCTTATTATAAAAGCACTTTCTGTAACAGGATTGGCATTTATTTCAACAGTACAAAAATGTTCTGTATCATTATCAAAGTAACCACCTGGAGTGCTCTAAGTAATGCACGTACATGGAACAAAACTGTGCTTTGTTACAGATTTTCAAATGCAAAGCAACTGCATGTCAATTTAAAATAACTTTTAACTTCAGTAGAGTTTCTCAAGATTTATACGTGTGTAATTGGGAACAAAATGCAGCTTCATGTATACATCTAATAATGCAGCAGCCTTGCAGGAGAAGTAAATCTAAACTTTATTACTGTCTAATAAATTATCTGGTAAGCACTATAATTAAACTACAAACCAGTTCATTAGTTGCAGGCGACATCACTAAATTGGGTCTAATAGAAGCTATGTGGTTGCAGAATGTGAGTGTCTGATTGTGAATATTATTGCTGTGACAGCAACAGTTAATTCAAATAATGATGGAACTTTAATGAATGAGGTTGTGTGACAGAATTAGCAAGAGCAGATTCGCTGAATAATTGGTTCTTTCTTGGTACAGTAAGTCATTGATTTCTATTCTCTTCCTCTCCCTCCTTCCTCTTACGATTGTTATAATCAGTCTGGTCATATGTGTACAGTGTCCTGAGACCTCAGCTACAGCTGCAGCAACTCTCTGGCACCTATCAGAACAGAGCAGGCCTGGCAGAAGAAATGCCAGACCAAATCCAGCACCAAGCCTGCAGTCGTGTGGTCCCAGGGGCGCAGGCTGTGAAGGAAAGGGAGGGAAAGCTCTCAGTGGTGAGGAACAAGCCCCCTGCTCTGCTGCAGCCAGAGCTGGGACAACAGTGGAGGTTCTGCTGAAAAGCTCTCCCACCTGTTCCTCATTGTTTTAAGAAATGAAGCCTAATGTAGTGCTTTCCAAGTGTAAAGTGATGTGTCTGCACTGCACATCCGATGTATTTGTTTTCTTCCTTGATTAGATCTGTTGCTATTTTGCTTACAGATCAAACACAAAGCAAGCCTTTTCTCTTACAGTGTGGATGCTCATTCATTTATATATACATGAGCCATGGCAGAGTGTGCACTTGCACAGGAACTCAAGTATGTATACATCTATACATAGCACATGCTAGAGTGTTTGCAAAGCTATAGTGTCACAGTTTCCCAGCAAATGCTTTCTGGGTGTGTAGCATCATCATGTAGTACGTAATCCTGTTTAATACATTTTTTTTTAGTAGCACCAGACTATGGCTTTTACTGCCAGATTTAAATTGAAAGTAGTTACTGTAATAGCCATATTAAGGAGAAATTAAAAATATGAACTAAACCACTGGAGGCAATTGGTTAAGGTGTGGCTTGATAGGCGGGTGTCCAAAAATCAGATGTAGCTCTAGACTCTGTATTAAAATAAGTCAATTTTCTTGTACATTTCATTTTTTAACATTTCTCAGAAAGTTTAGATTTGGAGCTATATTTAGTCCCTCAAGGGCCCTGCTTTGATTTTGTTTTCACATACTGAAAGCTTTGATTGGACCTGCGTGTTAACTTGCCATCACTTCAAGGAAGTGTTACATAGATTCGTCAGTACTCATTTTCCTGTGCCCTGACTCCCTGACATGTTCTGCAGCAGGCAGGTGGGATGACAGCTCCCTGCTGCTGATGCCACTGCAGCCTGTGCACTCCTCTCACACGCAGATTCTGGTTTTTAATGCTATATAACTGCATTTAAGTGTTCAGAAATTTGGGACATTGCAAACTCTGACAGTGCCGAAACAAGGCTCCTAAATAATTTGTAAAAATAACATTTTCCATAGGTCTCCACACTCTGGAGTGACAGGTACAGGCTGTGCAGGCACAAAGAAAGCTGTTCCTTTTCCATGTGCTCTGTGTCATATCCTCACCAATATTATATGTTCTGGAATCACAGATGATTCCACATGGATTCTAGAATTCCTCTGATTTTGGGTTAACCTTTTGGGTTCTAATTTCTTGGAAAAATGAAATATTGACCCAAACAAGAGATGTAAGTGTCCACAGAGATGGAGCAGAGATAGAAATCATTTAGGTAATACACACGTTTTGGTTCTTCTTTTACTAGCATGCAAAATTTTTATTGGATTCTGGAGAGCTGAGAAAGTCAGGCTTTTTAATCTGCTGTCTGTAAGATTCTTGCAGATGATTTGCAAATACTTTTGTACTCCAAGAACTCTGGACTGATCTTCTGCCAAAATCCAGGAGGCGTTCTCCTGCTTTTTCTGATAAAGCAGGCAGTCTTTGTTTGGTATCCTGTCAACCAGGATCTCGAGTAACATAATGAAATACGTGCTGCTGTATTATAATCTTTAGAGATTATGTAACATTTAAAATAATTATCAAATGGTAAATTCCGTTGCAGTTCATCATTTTGGCCCCTAAAGATATAGGATTAGGTACAACAAAGTAAAAGCTAAAAACCTTGTTTAAATATTATATAATCTGAAGACTTTCTAAATCTGTAACTTCATGCCTTGATTCTGCAAAGAATTGGGCATATATTATTTATATTTTGTCATTTTTCCTTACCACCTGAGAAAGGTTTTTAATTGACAATGATTTTTGTTTTGTAATAATTTGTAATACACAAAGACATTTACTGACATTTACTCTTTGGCAGCATTTGGATACTACTAGAGAGCTTCAGCTTTTAGACTCTGTCCATTTGTGTTGATAAAACATCAGCTGCTGTTTAAACAGGTGCTCAATAGAAAACAGTTTCCATCTTCTTCCTTATGGACCTTTCCTTACCAGTGCTCACTGCAGCATCCTGTTGAGGAGTGCTGCCAGGAGCCACTGACTCTGTATTTTGACAGTTTACATACAAGCATGAGACATTTCTTCATACCAAATTCTCTTCATGTTTCTAGTTTTGCAGCTAATAAAAGAAACGAGCAGGTGTTCCCATTTCTTTTGAAGGTCATGGATTTCCCTACATTTTTTCTTGGTCTTTTCCTTCTAGAACAATAATAGATGTAAATTCACTAACAAGAAGATACCTGAAGGAGGTTGTGGCCAGGTGGGGATTGGTCCCTTCTCCCAGGCAGCAAGGGAGAGGACAAGAGGAAATGGCCTCAAATTGCACCAGGAAAGTTTAGGTTAGATACCAGGAAAAGATTTTTTTACTAAAGGATTGTCAAACATTGGGACAGGGAGTGCAAAGAGGTGGTGAAATCACTATCTTAGAGAGATTTTAAAAACATGCACAACTGGTGCTGTGGGACATAGTTTAGTAGTGTTTTGGGACCTGGATTAATTGTTGGACTTGGTAGTATTGAAGGTCTTTTTCAACCTAAACAATTCTGTGATTCTATGAAATCATGGAAAGGCATGTTATATACAAACGTTAAAGCAATTCACTAATAGGCAGTACCTGAAGGATATTTAAATTTAATTCAACATTTCCTTGCTAGATTAGCTTTCATCTCCTATATCAGTATAATAAAGGTTTACCTATAAAGTTGTATATAAAATAATATCATATAAAGAATAATGTGTATAGTTGCTGTTTGACTCTTTGATAATTATCATTGAGATAATCCTTAAAGATCCAAAAAAGCTATATGAAACAGGTATTTTAGAGCTCTACTATCCAACATACTCTAAATAGAGTCTAAAATTTACTTTGTTTAAGAATGAGTAAAAAGACACAGATGTGTTTAAATGGATTCATAGTCTTCCATGCAAAACTGTTTATTTCTTAAAAACCAGTTATATCAGTTTAATTTGCATTTGAATGTTTACTTATGGAAATTAAACTTTTCTGAGTCAGATTTTTTTTTAAGGGAAGCTGCATGGTGTTCAATGGTGCAGTTTGAAATTACATTGTATATGGTACAGACACAACTGAGTAGAGAACGACTAATTGGAAGTGAAATTGATTTAAACCACCTCTAGGGATGCTTTGTGTAAGCATCCACACAAAGTGGTTGGTAAGTGGTAACTTCTAAAGTGATTGTAATTCCATGATTCTCAGCAACTTCCAGTATCTTCAGGAGAAACTTAGGGCTCAGACTTGTAATCAGTTTATTAAAGCTTAATAAATGACCTTGCATCAGCTGAGGCACAACAGTGAAAGCCCAGCAACATAATCTACCTTAAATCTCAGTGTAAGAGGTTTGAGCTCCATGGGATTACCTGGCTGTGGGCTGAGACAGTGCATAAGGATATCAGAGTTGTGGTAACATGGATTTGAGATGGCAATGAAGTGTGTTGGGGTAAGTGTTTGTGTTTTTCCTGGTGCATTAAAATACCTCAGTGGATTACAGCCACCAGTATGTACATGAAGCATCTGTAGTAAGATTCTTCCAGTGGTATTGCCCAAGGCCTATAAATTAATTACATAGGTATTTATTAGAATTTTCTTTGCAAATTCCAGTAAGCTTGTTAGATGTTAGATGTTTAAATTATGTATCTTACTGTTTTTCAAAAATCTTGAACTTTGAAATCATTGCAAGTTACTAAAGGTTCAGCACTTTCAAAAAACCAAGCCATGTGTTTAGGCTCTTGATAAAATAGGTGGGCCTGGTTTGAGCACCCTCAGGATATGATCCATAGTCTATTACATTAATAAGAAACCTTCAATTTATCTTAAAGATATTAATCTGTAATCAATTCTGAGCTATTACTGCATATTTTAAAATAATTTATTTTAAAGACTATCTTGATTACATCTGTGTAGCTGTACAAAACAAACCAGTGACTTGGCTTAGAAAGAATTATTTAGGGACTGAAGTCTGTACAATACAGGTCAGCAGGTGAAAATGCAGACTCTGTGTAATTGGTAGTGGTTTTGTTATTCACAGGTGTAATGTTTCCTCTGAATTTTTCTAAGAGATAAAAGATATTGAAAGCCAATATTTTGTCTTGAGTTCCTCTCTGTGAGGTGAAACAATGCTCCAAGCTCACCTGCTTCCCAGGAGTGTCAAAAAGGAATCTGGAGTATGTTCTTCCACTAGTGCTTGATTTAAAAAAGGAAAAGAAATCAGGATATCAGGACTGTGGGCATTGTCCCATTGACTTGCATCCAGTCATTTCAGTAAATACAACCCAAGCTGCTGTAGAGTACTGGTGTTTTCCCATTGGATGTGTGGTGGGAAGCAGGCATTACAACCTGAGTATAATTCTTCTTGCACAAGTATTTATCTTTGCCTTACAAAGATGTGGCAATGATGCTGCACCAGCTGCAGGAGCCAAACCCAACCCTCTTCTGTTAAACAATGTTCAAGTGAGTTTAGAGGATCGTGGTTGGGCATGCCTGATCTGCTTTCTTGATAGCCCAAGGACAGCAGGCTGTCACTCTGTCACCTCTGTCCATCTGGATCTCTGGGGTCCTGACTCTCTGAGCGACTGGGGAAGCAAGGAAGTAGAAATCTAAAGCATTCTTTTGAGGCTTCATTAATTTAGGACACCACTGATTTCTGTTTCTTTGATTAAATTTCTTTCCAAGTTTCAGTAGTATGCGTTTTTAAAAGCAAGATGAAGTAGTAAGCTGGAATGATATTTTTTTATAAAATTAACCAAGTTAGAAACTTACTGTGATCTAGTAAGATACTTTTTATTAATGTATTTACATTGTCAAATTGGATATGATCAATTAATGACATTGCATTTGATGCAAATGTAAATTCATTGTTACTGTCATCACATTCATGTACGTTGTAATAACATCTGTGTACTGAGCTAGTTCAAAAGGAGCTCTGCCATGGAATGCATTGATGAGCATGCACAGTTGGGAAGAGTCTTGGAATAAGTCAGAATTGTGTATTTAATATTGAAAGATTTCTGTGGTACTGTAGTGATCTGTAAACACTGAGCTTGAAACAGTAGCTCATTAATGCAAACCATGCTGTCTTATGAACAACAATTTAAATAACAACCCCAGACTGGATAAAGGATAAGTTTTGGTTTCATTCTTTATTTCTTTCCAGATTTCACTTTCTTCTATTAATTATTGAGCAGAAATATTAGTCTGAGGAAACTTAATTATTTTCTTCACCTTTTCCAGAGCTGAATATAATCTCAGGAAGAGAAATCCACATAAACAATATAACATATTTCTTACTCTGAGGTTAAAAAATAAGGAAGAGATGACAGAATATTAAAGAACTTGAAGTTTCTTATCAATCCCTTACTTAGTTTTTGTTCTCTTTTCATTTATACAAATAATTTTTACTTGAGGAGCCTCCATATATATTTCACTTCTAGCTTTACTTTAGAAGACAAGAATGTGCTTGTATTTTTTATCTGTTGTAACCAGTTTTTCCCCTCTTCAAAGGATGTGTTTTATATTAGCATTACATTCTGTAGGAGAGAGGGTCCAAGACACTACCTGAAAGCACAAATTTAAAAGCATGTGCTGCTAATGTCATTATGTGACTCTGTTTGTTCATCATCCTTTCAAAAGGCTGATGGGCTTATTTAGATATTTTTTGAAACTAAATTGAGGTAGGAGAAAACTCATGTGAGTGTTTGTACTGGAAGTGTAAAGGAACCCTTTCAGGACCCCACCTATGAAGAACAGTGTCAGCAATGGAAAGAGAAATAGGACTGCCCCTGATGGGTTTCCTTTCCATTTATTGTCCTAGTTTTTCAGCAGCAAACTAGAGGCTGGAAGCTGTTCAATGGCACTTTGCAGTGCTGTGGCTCTCTTGGCCAGCCTTTCCCAATGTTATCCAGGTATGAAAAAGCCTTTGAACCCTTTCATAGATGTGGCTGAGTGTGACCTTTTCTGGTAATTCTTTTCCGTGTTTTCTTACTCAGAAAGAGGGGCAACTGCCTCTTTTCTAGAAGCCAAGATCTGAAAGTGGGTAGCTTTAGTAGTTGTCTTTCATCTTTCTGCTTGGATGAAGAGGTCAGGCCACTTCACAATGATGAAGACTGATGTATCATGGACAGGGTCAGAAGCAGAATTTGCTTTATTCTCTTAGAATTACATTAACTCTCAAAGAGCTGAATTTTGCTCCAACTTATGTTTTGTAGGCAATATCTTCACTGACTTTTGTGGAACAGTTAACAGATCAAACATCTACTGCCAAGCTGAACAGATAATCTTAACCACTGCTTATATAAATCTATTTTCTTCCACCTTCACCACTTTGTGAACAACTGTCTTGCATTTTCCTTCTTCAGAATTTTGGTTTTCTCTTCAGTCTGCTCTAATCACTGAGTTGCATAAATTGTCCTTCTTGTAGCCAAGGTAGGAATTTTCATAAAATTCCAGTGCATAAAGTTTCCTACATTGCATAATGTGTCCATTTATATTGGCAAATTCAGTTGTGTGAAATACATGGTATGGAGTCTGTTCTAAATCTGTCACTGATGGGAGGTTTGTCAACAGGCCCTTCCTGAATCCTTAGCAGAGAGAAGCTGGCAAGGTCAGGATCACATAGTGACCGTGGTGGACCAAATTCTTGGCTGAACCTGGATTTTGCTCGGAATTGTCAAGGTTTCAGAAGACTACTGCCATATGATAGCTAAGCAGTGACCTATCTTACTGCTTAGGTTTTTCAAGTCCCTTTGAAGCCAGTGCCTTGAAAAGATGCGTCCTTTAATGCCCATACACAAGACCAATTGAAACATATTGCTGCTCTAAATACAGAAAGTCTGACCTTGCTACAGCTTTCTCTACCAGTGCCATGGCTGTTGAGACATTGTTGGTGTTTAGTGTTGTTATTATGTCATGTTTACTAAAAGTAACTACTTCTACTCTGATTTCATATTTTGACCCAGATCTGACAATCTCGGAATCATCTATCACACAGGAGTTTCCCTGTTCCTCCTCTTGACAGGTTATGCACTTTTGTTCCAGACAGAGTTGATCTCTCCTCTGTGCAAATGCCCAGCCAGTTTCCAGCCAGTACATCTTGTGAAAAAGATTTATTAATTCCAAAAGTCCCTTTCCTTAGTGACTCTCTTAACCAATTTGTACTAGCACCATCTGTCTTACCCACTTCCTTCTGGAAAGGTTCATAAACTAACGGGGTAGTTAATGGTGAATTGACAATGAATGCATAGAAAGGTGAGTCCATGCAGGTCCAGAAGGTCCTAATAGTGGCACAGTGTTCTTGTGGCTAAGATTTTGTTGTTGTTGAAATCCAATAAATGAAACTGTAACTCTCAAACTGAATGTGGCTCCTATTTAAAACAGTTTAATCTTTTGTTTCCTCTAATAGGATAATGAAAGAGTATAAAAAACTTGCTTGTCATGATCATACTCAGTTCATAATGAACCACAGGGCAGCAAATTTTGGGGGCCCATCTGAGGTGGTAATTTTCATGATTTCTCATCATGTTTTTATTGGAGATTCTCTCCCAGGGATTCAGAAATTGTTCTTAATCCCTATATATGTAGGATTACACTTTCAACTGTTAATAGTCTGCTCCCATTGGTTGCAGTCAAGGGCAGTTTTACTTCTGACTTCAGTGACAGAATTATGTGCCTACTCTCCGTGCTTTTAACAGTCAAGTTCCCTGGTTGTTTTAAATTTAGACGTACTTATCCCTGACAATTTTACTTCGCTTAATAAAATTCCTTTGGACTTGGTTCTTGACCATATCTCATGACCAGTACAACCTTGCTAATAAGGAATTATAAACTTGTAGGTGGTTTCATCTGACCCAGCTTTCCATGGCAGTGCCTTTATACTCTCACTGTTACTATTTGATAACCATTTTCTCTTCCTTGAGTAAAGGTGCTTTGAAACATTTCAAGTCTTATAGGAAATTCAGTGGCAAGGGATTTGAAAAAGGTTTCTTCTTGAGCATCCCATTATCCAAAGAATACATGAAGGGAATAGTTATGGTACTATGAGGCTTCATAGAAGAGTAATTGCTTGGAAGGTAGTATTTTAATGTTGAGATTAGTGCTCTGTAAGAGACTTAACTTACAATTGCCTTGCATTGAATCCACCAGTAGGTGAGATCATTGTTTAGGTGGTGACATAAATGACAGGGAATATCTGTCTGCTTCCTTATTATTCTCTCCTTTATCTTCTGCCCTTCTATTTCTCTGGGTCTTCCCATTCAAGTTCACCATGCGGAACAGCTGCCCTGGGCCAGCTCCTCCTGAGACAGGCTGATGGGGAGCACAGATTTTTGTTGCTTTTTTGTGCTTAGTTGTTGGGTGGGTGTTGCACATAATAAACCCAGAAAAAAAACCCAAACAAACCAAAACCTAAAAAAAAAGTACTAAAACTCAAACAGAGCCTGAGCTCTTTTGGGGAGAGTGAGGTGGTGTTCTGGGAAAATGCAATTGCTGTGTATTCCATCTGTGCCAGCATCTGAGAGGAATGGTTATTAGAGCAGGACCCAGAGCATCACACCTGCAGTCCAGTCTCTGTGGGATCAGTAATTACATGTTAATTAACAAGTCTGGAATGAGTGAGAGTTTGCATGTCAGCAGATAATCTGTATAGTGACTAATAAACTGCAGAATGTTTTCAATTAGCAGGCTTGAAAAGGAAATCCCAGTGAGTGTTTTGCTTGGTTGGAAAAGGACAGAATGAATGCACTCTGTTGTTAGTTACCCTCCAAAGAGGAAAGTGGCAGATTTAAAAACTACATCGTAAAGATTAAGATCTGAGAACACAAATGCTTAAGTTACTTGCTACTACTGTGCATTGATGAAATCATACAAAGTAAACTTCAGGGAAATGAAATTATTCACTTGATTAAATAAGAGCAAACATGGAAAAAAAGTCAATTCTTGCACGGATTATTTCAAGCTTTAAGGTATAAAATGTATTTTTATTGTAAGTTTTTTAATGGACTGAAGTAGGGACAACTCCAGAACCTGTTCCCCAGGGAAACAAGTGTTGCATTCTTTCTTTGGCCCAAATTCTGGGAATCATTGACTATATTCCACCTCTCTTAGGCTTTTCACTGTGATCTCCAGGTGTTAGATTCCCTCCATTATATGTTTACATAATAATGTAAGGAGAATTTATTGCTTGGTGACCTGGCTTGTCTCTTTTAACTTGACTTTATTTCTTTTCTGTCCATGTTTGAACTCAGGGGCGGCATTTGAAAAGGTAATTTCCAAAAGTGTTGGAGCAATTTTATAATTTTTAATATTTTTCCCCCCTAGGATGGTAATATAAGACCAGGCAATTCAGCTTTTTAATTAGCTACAAGTAAGGAGAGGTTATACAAGGGAAGAATTATTAAAAATTTGTTTGGGATTTACAATTTATAGACGTGAACTGTAAAACTCTTGCATTAAGCAAAAGATGTGTAGTATATTATTTTGAACGACTTTCCAGTGTTGGAGATGGATCAGAACCATTCAAATCAACCTGAAATCATTGTTTTTAAGTTAATTCTTGATAAGTGAGTTGTATTCAAAATTAAACTGAGTCAGAAGATGTACATTGTGATGGCTGTGATGTATTTAGAATTACTCTTATGGGGATATACTCAAAATATAGATGATGTACAGCCTTGTGACTATCCAGATCTACCTGTCTCTGGCTCAGTGCTGTGCAGGTGCTTTTAATGTTTTGTCCCAGAGAGGAGGCTTTTGGGAAAGGAGAGCTGATACAGATCTGCTTTGTACATTCCTCAACTGCATGGCTCATCTTCAGCTCCTCCCAGGCAGGATTGGAGCTGTGTGGAGCCCTGGCTGGGCTGAGTTACAGAAGCAGGATTATAAACTCCACTCCTGTGCTATTGCCACATCATACATCTCTCATAATGAAAATTGTGCAGCAAGAGATTTTTTTTTAATCTTGGAACAAGTGCAGCTTAGATATGAATAACATCAACAGTTGTAGCTTTTCTTCTTAATAATCATCAGTCTTCAGGCTGGCAGTGACCTGTTGGCCTGTCTGAAGTATGGAGCACAGAATTCCCCTTTGCATCCTGGGTGGTACATCTTGCCCCATTTAACCACTGAACCTGTTGTGATCAAGGCATGAGTTGCCCTTTTTGGACCTTCTGTCAACATCAATTTCCCTCCTTCACCCTCATCCTTCAGATTGTTGCTGCCACTCATAGGGAAGCAAGGCAAAGGCACATGGGAAGGTGCTAGATTGTTTCCACATAGTGAGATGTAGCAGAGTTAGGCCAGTCACTTGAAAAGTCCAGATGCTGCGAGAAGTTTTCCCCAGTTTCTCTTTTATGTTTTCCTGCAGATCCCTTCCTGGCTGCTACACTGAACTGATATTGGACACAACAGGTCTCAATACAATCTAAGGCATCATTTCCTTCATTACCTTTTAAATAATTTGTATGGTTCTGTGTAGCACCTGTTAGGAAATCAAATTGGATTTGGCCAAGTCCCTTTCAGGCAGGCAGGTTTTCTGCCATCTCATATAAACTATCCCTGACTTCAGGACTTTTCAGTTCTTTCCAAGGCTTATCAGTTCTCACCTCTATCAAGTGCATGGTGGTAGGTTATCCTTAATTAAATTAATCTAGTTCAAGATCTTCCCCTCTTCCCTTCCTCTTTCCCCATCCTTACCTTCCTGTATTTCTGAAGGATACCTGACCTTGTATCAAAAAAATCAGCTTTCAGATTTTTTAGTTTTCTCATCATGTTAAGTCCAGGATTGGTTGGAGCACAAGAAATGTGTTATGTTTTTCACTCTGAAGACAGTGTGCATCTAGAATTATGTCCTCACAGGTAACTGAAGTTGTACTACCACCTCTTTTCACACTGTCAGGGAAGAGAGATACTGTGGAAGATTACTAGCACTTCAAATCAGCAGTTGGTGTTTCTAACACATTCAGACCTTCACATGTATTCATGTGACAATTTGTATTTACAAACACTGAGGTTGAAATTAGAGGTTTCTTTGAATACAAAGTGTTATTGTGGTCATCCCATGTTGATCCTTTGGGTTTTCCACCAGTCTGACAGCTATCCATAACTTACTGCTCAGAATGTTTATAAAGGAAGAGCAAGTTATATTTTTCCTCCCTTACATGACTTGCTCCTGATTGAATTGATCTAATTTAATTATTTTAAAAATTATTTCTCTCCTAATTTTGAAATTTAGAAATGATCTAATTGCTTGTGACTCCTCTTAGAAGTTTGCACTTTGACAGATTGTACTATACAAAATGCTAAAACAAAAATATCAGAGAAACAATAACAGGACAGGACTTTCAATTGCTCTGAAATAAAACCACATGGAAGTGGAGTGTAAAGGACTTGGCTTAAGTTTTCAGATGTTCAGCCAACCTCATGGAAGTCATTTAACCCTCTGTACCTGTTTGTCTCTTTTTGCCATCACCCATGTGATTTACAGTTTCTAGAAATTCCTCTCACAAGTGTCTCTAAAATGCTCTGAGACACCTGGATGCCAAAGAACTATAAATATTAGCAAATAGTCTTCTGTTTGTGTTGCTGTCTGAGCTAGGGTCACCACCATAGCTTTAAAAACAGGCTTTCAAGCCATGCAGTCCCAAATTAGAAGTAGTTTTAAAAAGCTGTCACTTTTCTCAAGGTCTATAAAATCAGCTAATCCTAAAGAAAAGCTGATGTCCTTAATTCATCTTGCTTTAATTTCTGCAATGTTAATGCCTCTTGTCCAGGCTGTCAGCGTGGCTCTGCAGTGAATCCCTCTGTATCCAGGTTGCAGGGGCTGCTGAGCTGGGGTGGGATTCCTGAGCTGGGGTGCCTGGCCAAAATCCCATCCTGCTGTCTGCTGTGTGAGAGTGCTTTACCCCACCAGGCAGGGGACCATGCTGAACCTGCTGGGTTTTTGACTAGGCATCATGAGCCAGACACTTTACTGTTAAAAGTGCAGGGTTTGGGCTATTTAATTATTTGTTAGCCGTAAGAATCTGAGGACTCACGAACCGTCTCTTTTGAGGAATGCAGTGATTTCATCAGATAAATGTTTAAAGCAGGGCTAAGATAGCAGACAACTACAGCAGAAAAATATTTTTTCCTTTGAGATAACCTCTTAAATATATACATATTTAAAACCATTTTATCTTTTCTGTCTGATTCTAAGCACCCCTTCTGTCAGCAGCAGACAGAATTAAAAAGAGAAAACCCTCAGTGGATGCCTTTCTTTTTTTTGTGAAATGTGTCAGATGATAAGCAAATTGTAACTGGGTATTTATTCTACTTTTTATGTGCCCTGCAAACTGTGGAAGGCAGCAAGAGATAGAGCAGCAACAGCCTGATAAGCCTGGCTTTTCCCTTTTTGCTGGCTTTCTATTTACTTTACTTCCTTTGAGGGAACACTGGGCTAGAGACCAAATGTCTTTACTCATCTGGGAGATTTTAGAGCTGCTGGGAATAGACTGGTGAGAAAAGCAACTCCTTGATTACAAGATTTGTAGGTAAATGTTACCCTTGCAATAATCACCATCTCCCCTCCATCTCCTCCACAGCACATTCTGTTCTAGCAGTCCTTAACAAACAATAATAGCAAAAATAAGCCGTATTTTTTTTACACTGGTTATTTTCTCTCTCCTTACTGAAAAGGACACATAATGGAATGAATCTGGCTTCCCATCTGTTGCTAGGTGCAATTCAAAGTGGCAGTTTTGACCTATAAAGATTTGGCTGTTTTGCGTCATGTGTACCCTAGAGACAGCCTCTCCCCTTTAATTTCTCTGTGTCTCCATTTTCCATCTGTGAAAAATCAGGATAACACTACTTTTCTACTTCACAGAGATTTTACAAGGACACATTTATTCACAGGCACAAAACATAGGCTCTGTATTCGATATAATGCAAATATCTGTCTAAAAACTTGCTGCCACCCTCAGTCCGACAGAACCTGAGCTGATGGACCTTCATTATGTGATAGAAGGTGATTTGTTGTCCTATGCTCCATTATGGATGTTAGTCTCTGAATCTTGCCATTTTAAAACACATTCATAATAGGATACTTGCAAGTCATCCAGCTAAATTTGGTCTTTCCTATTAAATAATTTGGAACACCCCAGGGGCAGGAAATTAACCTCTCATTACCTATTATTAAGTGTGTTCACATTTGCACTTGTGGATCCTAGATAAAGTAAGGGCAAGTGGGAACCACAAACTATTGGACTGGAGGAGGTGTGTGTGAGATACCTATTTGGAAATGGTTTCCTCAGAGCAGGTATCTCCAGAGCTGTGGTTGCCTGTTGTATTAGAAGGGAAGCAGTTCTTCAGTCAGCTCCATAAATCAGTAGTTCTCAGGTGCATTTTTGCAGTCACACGCAGGTCAGCTTTAAGCAGTTCAACATGCCTGTTTGAGAGAAGACATCTCCAGGGCATGTTGGGTGATCAAAGTGATATTTTAGACTTGTACTAAATTATGGACTTAGTCCTGCAAGAGTTCAGGGGATGGGTAGGGGTGTGTTTGGAGGAGTTATGGCTTTACAGCAGCAATCCTTCAGTGCAGACTCAGGGTATTTCATACCTCTCCCATTTCTGATGAGATTGTTGGAATGACAAAATTTAAGCTCAGCAGTGATAGTAGTTCTGTGACTGAACAGCAGACAGGGTAGCAGCATTCCTTGTGGATGATTACAAGACATGGTCCATCAGCTCGATGGACTGACTTGCTCATTGAGGTGGGCTCTGTGCCTACCAGCTCTTTATAACCCCTAGTAAAATCTTTGGAGTCTTATTTCCAGGCTGTGCTCAGCATGGCTGGCACATATGATGTTAGCCCCCAGTGGGGATATTGGTAGCTATTCCCAGTCTCACAGCGACTGAAAAGATGCAGGCTGTGCCAAAGAAGCACATGGGAAACTGTTATAGGATCTATTAAAGATCATTGCAGTGTTTTAAGTTTTTCACCAGATTACATCCAAATATTCTAATTTTTCATAATATTATCTTTGTAACAGTAATGAAAATTGACCTTGTTTAATAAGAAACTGTTCTATTAAAAGTCCATTGCGTTATGTGTGTATGCATACACAGGCTTTGCAGAAGATGCAAAATCTTCTTCAGAGAGCTCTACCAACTTAAAAATAAGAAAATCAGAGCTGCCACTTTACCTCTCTAACTCCCCTTAATTCTATTCTTTGTGCTTACATTAAATATAGAATTTTATCCTTTTTAGGTTTATCTACCTTTTAAGAATTTGGTTGAGAGAATTTAGAATAAATAGATAAAAGGAAACTACAGCAGAGCTTTCTTCAACCTGTGTTTAGGAAGGTTACTGTAAGTGCAAATAAGTGGTTAATTAAAATTTAGCTTAAAATGTATTCACTTCAGTTCACTAAACAAAACAGAGGCCCCTTCATGTGAACATCAATGATCTGGAAGCCACGGTTTTGAGGTTTGGCAGTGACACAGGTTTTGAGAACTGGAAAAGAATATCGGGGAAAGATAGAGACAGGGCCTCATCCTGCAAGGCTGTACTGATTTGATAGCTCTTCTTATTTCCTTAGGGCATGTTTGCCTGTAGCACTGCATTCCAGTGGAAAGCTCTTAATTTTGCTCAAAGGATGGGGTCAGGAGGAGGTGACATCTCCCTGCGTATGAGGGAGCAGGCAGGTCGAGCTGTGCTGAGCCTCCTCCTGCCGAGGCGAGGAGCAGCGCCTCGGCAGGACCATGTGAGCTATCTCACAGCACCTCGTTAGCATGGGATGATGGCTTTATTGGAGGAGAAAGTCATAAAAAAGTTTCCTTTGGTTAAAAATGAGCAGTTTTATTTTAGTATGATGACAACCTGATACTGAGGATTGAATTTTTGCGTTGCAGCTAGTTTTGTGTGTGTGCAGGCGAGGGAAGGGAGCTGGGGACTTACATAGCTAAAACAGCAGCTGCTGCAGGGGGTGAAATACAAAGAAAAAAAAACTTTCAGTGATTTTTTTATTTTTATTTCTTAAACTTCTGAGGTTTTCATGGTCCTGTCAGCTGAATGAATGTCTCCTTGAGTAGCAAACTGCTTATGTGGAAGTCCTGGCTCTGAATCTCACTTAAAAGTGATCATTTGCAACTACGGGTGAGATAACTACCAAGGATGAAGGTTTCAGATGCATTTTTTTTACTGCTAGTTGTAAAGCAAACATTTAATTGAGGTATTGCACAGTCCTGTATCTTGTCATCATGGAAACAGTCTACAGAAAGATTCTGTGTTACCTGTTCCAGGAAAAAAAGCTACTGTAGGAAAATGTGTCAAAAAACCACCCACATAATGTAATACCAGTATTTAAAAATTCACTCTTACCTTTCATGTGAACATCCCAAAGTGCTTTTCAGATGGAGAAACTGGAACCCACGTTAATGACACAGTACTTCTGGTGCCCTATTGCAATATATTTATTTCATTTTTCTTTTGCATGTTGTTACCTAGGAAGGCCAAGCCTGGTTTTTGTTAATGGTTTACACCAGAGAAGTGCTCCCATCCTGCCCTGCTCTGGAGGTCTCCAGGGCTAGTGCAATGTAAATAATGCATGGCAGCAGTTACCTGCTGGGGCAGGGGCTCAGCCAACAGAACCCAGGCTCCAGGGAGAGTTTACCTGGACACTACACAAGACTGGCTCCCTAGTGTTGATTTTCATCACAGATATTATACTGAAGTCCAAGGAAAATGCCACAGAGAAGGAGCCAAGTATTTGTTGAAAACAGGGTCAGCACGATTGTTACATTTAGAAGGACACTACATGCATAGCTCACCCCAAAATACACGTGAATATCTGCTGTCTGTCACAAGCTAATATGACTGTCACTGGATAACCTCAGACGTGCACCATGAAGGTTATCGAAATTCTTCAAAGGGAAGACGACAGAGGACAGAGGACAGAGGAC
>VYXF01007598.1:973825-1036949 GCA_013397295.1 Polioptila caerulea | reverse complement strand
GCGCTTATCCCAGAGGAACCCGCCGGTCCCAAAGGAACCCACTGGTCCCTAAGGAACACGCTCTGATCCCAAAGGAACCCACACCGGTCCCAAAGGATCCCGCTCTGATCCCAAAGGAAGCTGGGCCAGTCCCAAAGGAACCCGCTCCGATCCAGGGGCTCCATGCCAACTATGTGCTGCTTTTGCTGCCACGGTGCTCCCCCTCCCCAAGGGGTGCTTGAGCTGCTGGCGGGCAGATTTAGTTCTTCAGCACCTACGGTAGAGCTCGTGCTTCAGGTCAGGGGTTCTCATCTAACTCCCTTGGCAAGCAGAGCGATGGTGCTTGTGGTAGGGGATTTTCTGCTGAAATAGCAAGCAATGTCTGCAGATAATGAGTTGGGATACGCATGCATCTGTAATTCGGGTATCCATACGTAATACCCATATTTAGAGGAGAGGAAGGGGAGAAAGGTCAACGGATCTTTTATATTTCAGCCACCTTGATTGGAGATGAACCTAACTGGAAATACTCTGTTTCTGTCCTCATTGATTAAGGTTTTAAGTGCAGTGATTCTCTGTGATGTCTCTACTTGCCTGCATGGTGTGATGTACAACTAACATAGAGATATACTACCGACAAGGAAGGAACTAATTTAAAAAGGAACTAATTTAAGAGGTGTTTAGTGTTGTGGGCAGATAAGTAAATACATTGATCAATTATATGGACTCAAATTCTTATGTAAGCCTATGTGACCCTGGGGCTCTGGCCCATTCTCTATCAATATCTACCTGTATATTTAATATATTTTTTCATGTGATGGCTCCATTTACCTCCCATTTTTTGAAAAAATAACTAACACAGTAGTGCCCAGGTTATTATCATGTCATATCATACCCAGCGGCCCATGTCATGAATAACAGTAATGTCATTTCCACCTTTAAAGCCTGTCCTGACCTCATCATGTTCTTTCATAAATATCGATCTTTTAAATAGTGTTCATTGTTACTCGTCATAAAAACTGAAAGAGGACCATCAGCTTGCCACAGAGAATACTGAATCCTAGAACAAACAGATCATTTATGACCATTTTGGAGTGTTTTGGTGCCTTTGTATTCTTCAGGGTAAAGAGCTACATATTCTTAGTGCTGCTGACCTGATTTTAATCCTAGCTAATGTCTTGCAGCCACTGAATGGAATATATTGAGTAGAATAATGAATTCAGTCTTACAGAATGATGCTATAAGAGCAGTTTAAAAAAGGTCAAAGATGGAATTTATTTTCTCTGTGTTGTTGGAACTCCTGTGTTTGAGTGTTTAGAAACTTGATATGCCTTTCTAGCAAGTGAATAAATCAGAGAGAAGCTAAAGCCTTATATTGGCAGTTCCTGAGTAGCTTCTCCTTGGAGGTAAATCAGTGAGAGGTAAAAGGTGCTGAATGTCTTCAGCTATTTGTGGATATAGAACAGATCAGAGCAGGATAGAAGAGAATCTGTCCATTAATTAAGCCACCACAAATGATTTTCATCAACACACAGTTTCTTTATGATAATAAAGAACAGAGATGGCCATTTCAGAGGTCATAAGGAAAAGCTGAAATGTGTTAAATATTCACACCTGTCAATCCTGTTCTTTTTAGGAGGGATGGAAAATAGCTGAAGAAATCATGATGCCTGTCCCAAATTACTCCATGCATGCTATGGGAAGTCTCTAGGGATGGCATTTGATTCTGAACACACTATTTTTTCTCATCAGTCATCAAATTGGCATTGTGTGCTGTTATCAACCTTACATCCAGTTTTTTGTGAAACATACAGAATCTTCTCAACAAGATAAAGCTCTGGGCACAAAGCTCTGTTGCTCGCTACAAACACTTCTTGAACAAAGCAAAATTCATACTCTGATTTTCTTCTGATGATGTTCTGAGCTCTGTACATTTAATATACAAACATAGTAGCAGTTTTAATCAAAATGAGAGCCTAAAACCATAAAAATATTTCATTAAACTTATTCATGAAAGTGAGGATTTTGTAGATTTCTCCCCGGAACAGTAAGATTCACTTAATTGTGAGCACATGGGATTACTGTGACTTGACAGGGCATGTGCAGTTCCTCTTACAGGAGGGAAAAGGCTTCCTAGCAGATACAGTGCAATTTCTTAAAAGGATAATTGGCGATTATAATTGTTTTTTGATAAATGTTTTTGACTGTACAAAAGTACTTAATCATTTGTGGATTTAAACAAAATGCTGATGACTGAAGATAAGTTTTTTTATTATCTTGGAGACTGGAAAGACTATAGGCTTAATATTATATGACAGATTTCCACTGACTATGTTGGTATAGGACAAGAAAATACTTTTCTGTTTAAGAGGGAAACCATTTTGGCTTTTTCTCTGGTGCTTATGATGTTTAACTTACTAGACATACATTTGCTTTATGGTTTGTAGATGTATATTGCTTATCTTATATTGGTTTTTGATCAAACTATATAGACCTTGACTTTCATCTGCTTTTCTCTCAAAGTGAAAGAGGAAGCTTATTTTAAATATAGTATTTTAATTGTAATCTTTTAAAAAAATATCAAAAAAGAAGCATCAGAAATACTTAACTTACACAATTTTCAGAAAACATTTGTTCTTTATTTTTAAAATATTATGCCTGCATTCTAAAATTATGGCAGTCATCCCTTTGGAATGTAGACATAGACAATATAGACACAAGGAAACACAGACAAGGAAGACAGAAAAATGATTCCATGTATTCATTAAGTTTTTACACTGAAAGTTATGATTCTTCTGGTGTTCGATTTTCTACATATGGTTTAGAGCATATATTAATGTGCAGTGGAGGCACATGTATGTAAAACCTCCACATTTGGAACCAAATAAACTTTCTTATAATCTGTACAGAGTTTTAAAAAAGGGACCGAATTCTCTTCCTTGCTGTTCAATAGAACAGGCAGTTTGCAACAGGACAACAGCATTTCTAGCAGAACTTTGCCAGATGTGTAGTAATGCCTTTGTTTCAATTTGAAAAGGCTTTTAAAATGGCTTCTCTAATTCAAGATATTTTCATATTCAGTAAATAATTTAAAAGATTCTGGATTAGGATGAATGCCTTTAATAAATACATTTTAAATTAAATAGGATAAAGTATTTTTTTTCTGCCTAGCTCCACGTTGCCCATCAAGGCATATATTTGGTTAGCTCTAGATTCTTCCCCATGTAAAGTCACAGGGGTCAGCAGAGTTAATGTATGCAAATATTTTTGCCCAGTGTCATTTTTGGTAACTCAATTTATGCTTAATTGCTCCACATAATTACAAAGAATAATGGTAGTTTATGAGAAATAGTCTCAATGAACCATTGCTAACACTATGACTCCACAAATGAAACATTGCATCACAGTCTGCTAGTTCTGGTACCAATTTCTGTGTTAAATAAATGAAAGGTGACATGAGTAGCTCAGCCTGTGAGAAAGAGTAATTTCCCCCATACCACGTGAAGATTTCTTGCTCCTTGTATAATTTCCCTGCCCTGAGTGTAACAGGATTCTGTATCAGCCATCTCCACAGTCGAGGAGAACCTGGGCAGTCAGGCTGGGCTATTCCTGTTTGGTATCTCTGGGCTATGGATGGGTTATAATCATGACACAGTGCTGAGCACTGGAGTTATAATTGTACTGGAGAGTCTGCTGCCTGCAGGTTGCATTTGACCAGTGCCTGTGTTGCAGGGGGCTGTGTGTTTTAACTTGGGAAACAGCATCTATTACAGAAGATTAGGCTGGCTTATATTGATACTGCAGCTCAGAACTCTAAGGAGAACAACCAGCAGCTGTGGAGTAACTCATACCTACTTTGTAAGTTATCTAGAAAACCGTCAGTCTATTAGTACATAAACTCACAGGAGATTTGTATTCTCTTTTCTTCAGCTAGTCACAATATTTGCCCTTATTCTCTGTACTGCATGAAGATTTCCGAGTTTTCTTTCAAGCCATTTCCTTAAATATTTGATTTCATTAGTGTAAATCCTAGGAATCTGAGGCAAGATTGTGGTCTGCTTTCATTTGCCAAGGTGTGGAGGAACTGCTCAGCTGAACTATTCTAGCCCTGTGTGGCAAGGGAGGTCACAGCCTGGTCCCTCCCAGGAAATGTGAATTGTAGTCTCCCACTTAATTCATATGCATTGTTCTCATTATCCTTAATGGATGTTGCAAACATATATTAGGGGAGTAGGCCCTATTAGGAACTGTCTAAGGAATGAAATGAAAATGATAATCACTTTGTCTTGGATGAGGTATTGTATTTATTCTATGGGATTTTAAAGGCTATTTTAGTGTTTAAATTATCTGGTGCATTAGAGAATGGTTTAGATAGGCTTTGGTTAATTGACAGTGGTGGGTATGTTTTAGAAAATTATTATACACATTGGGACTTCAATTTTGCTGTGAATTATATTATTTTTGGAGATGTAAATTGAAGTCTCTCCCAGGAGACAGAAATAATGTGCTGCTTATTTGATTTTTAGCAATAATCAAAATGATGTGTTAAATTACGCGCAGGTATTGTCATGAAACAGGACAAACCTACTTGTTCGTGGTTGTTCAGAATCCTTGACAAAGCTGTGACTTTTTTGTGGTAAAATAAACCATGTACCTTGTGGTTTGTATCCTAGAAATCATCCTTCTCCATTTATATCATCACGTAAGAAGGCCAAGTAGTCTGGCAGAGAGACAAGGCAACAGAGCTGTTCACTGAGATGAAGGGTGGATGCACTCCAAATGGGAATTAAACTAATTGAAGTGGACTGGAGCTATTGCCTTGCTTGACACTTAGCTGACACAGAAGACTGTAATTTTGAATGCTGTTGATCCTTTAATTTTCATCCCTTGCCATTCAGATCAGACGAGGCTGTGACTGAAGCAGGAAGTACCCATGTAAGGGCTTCGAGGGAGGGTTCCCTGCCAGCTGCACAGTGCAGAGATCTGCAGGTGACATCTCTCTGCTCAGATCACCAGGCTTGGTGGCAGGGCTGGAGGAGGGAACAAGGTTAAAAGAAAAATCATTTACACTCCTTGTTATTTGGACTTCATGGCTTCCTACCAGCAGCCCCAATTTAGTTAAGGTTGTTTTTCTCTCCCCTAGAGTAGAGAAATAAGTAACATTGGTTACAGCTGATGGGAAGCAAATTGAGTGCAGTGGAGTGGGTGATCTTTATTGAGAACTAGATGGCAGTGTCACATATCACCCTGTGTGCAGAACCTGCAATTGTAAAGTTCCTCTTTTCTTCCTAACCAGAGCAGGGGGTGTCATGCTAGATGGATGGAGTGAATGTGTGAGGACTTGGAGTGTTCTTTTGTGCTGTAATTGAGAAGAATTTTAGATAAACTGGTAATCTCCAAGGGACAGCAAAGAAAGTTTTATCAGCCAGCTGACAGCTTTGTTAAGAGAAGGAAAAAGACTTAAGTGTGAGTACTATCAGTGCAGAGTAGGTTGTTTCTAAAGAGGGCTATGTGTGTCTGTGCATATCCTGAAGTGCTCTAAGCACAAAGTGTTTGTCTGAAGCACAGGAGTGGGATTTGGAATAGCATTCACATCATTTCCTAAATTCAAGCAAAGACAAACCTACCATATCAGGGATCTATGGACTTAAGACTTAAATTAGTTTCTGTTGTATGCCGTTGTCTACAGATGCTCTATTTATAGTGAAATGCTTTGCAATTTAACCACGCCACTTCTTAATGAGGTCATCCAGTGCTTTGAGACTACTTATTATTCAGATACTGGAAGGAGCACCAAGAATAATTCTAAATTTTTTCCCATTTTTGTCCTGGGCCTTAGCACAGAAGGCTTTTATATAACTTTAACTACAAATCACTTATGTATTCTTTAAACCTGTAAATGACAATGTGTACTCACAACTTAGGATGTTAAAATTCAGCTGTGCTCGGAACCTACTGTCTCTGGGGTCTCACATTTTATTTCTCAGTGTTTGTGAAGTATAAGTAAGCAATGTGGTATTCAAATTCTGTGGAATTAAGGACCATCACCTTAGGCATCTCTCTAAGCAAACTCTGAATGCAACTGTCAAGCAAACACAGGGAGAATGCAAAACTTGCAGTGTTGCATCAAAAGAACTGTGTGGCTCCTATAGTCTCTGCTGCTAGGAAGTACTTGATTTTTCCAAAGACAGGGATAGAAAGTGGCCAGTAATATGTAACTGCCAAAGAAATATAAATTTCAGCATTACTAAGCCTCATCATATGCAAGCTGAAAAAAATAAGTAGTATTATGTCCAAAACATTATTTATAACATTAGTGTATTGACTGGATATTCTCTCAACCATTGCTTTTATTGACTTTATGTTCATAGCTGTTCATCATAGTACTTATTCCTTTCCTCGTTCCTTTTCGTTTTCATACTTAAAGGCAGAAGTGTCATTTCATCTCAATAACAATAGGACTTGATGGTTTTCACATTAAAAAAAATAAAAAAAGCTGGAGAGGTTCCCCAAATCTTCCACATTCTCAATTCGTATTTTTCTCTATCACTTTTCCCACCTTCCTTTCGTATTGATGACCACTTCCTTGGCAAATCAAAAAATCTTCTTGCTGTCAGAGAAACTCCTTATTTCTTCTATCTTTTGGAACAATTTTTTTCACATCTCTCCAGCTCATCAATTCACATTATTGACAGTCCTCTGTGCCTCACATTTTGTCTAAGAGTGTATCTTTCTCCCTTTTCTCTGTACCTTCAGAAATCTGTGTCATTCTGCTCTGTCTTGGTATTGCAGTCATTAAGTATATATTTTCAAGGTTAAAAAAAAAAAAAGAAAGGGTAAATTTTGTTTGAAAAACTCAAAGATGAAATTTTTTAATATTTCCTCTGCTCTGTCAATTCCCAAGGCTGCTCTCTCCCTGCAAAAATGTTCTATAAATGTTCCCCATCAGTTCCCAGCTCTGTCATGCAAAGTTGCATTTTGATGTTGGTTTATCTGTGTTGTTTATGGCTGTGTAGAAAAAGAGGGTGAGCAGCATTATTCTTCTGCTGTTTCTGCTAGACCAAATGAGAATTGTTCCTTCTCAAAACCACAGGCAAATATTATGCAGCCATTTGCTGTGTAGCACATGTAAGGAAAAGCCATCAAACGAAAATATCTTGACCATGAAATATTGATGCCATTTTTGTAGAGCTGAAACTGTAAGACAGAATCACAGAATCATTTAGTTTGGAAAAGACCTCTGAGATTATAGAGTCCACCCTTTGGCTGATTACCACCTTGCCAACTAAACCATGGCACTGCATGCCATGTCCTGTTATTCCTTGGACTCCCCCAGGGACAGTGACTCCACCTCCCTGGACAGTCCATTCCAATGTTTATCAACTCTTTCCATGAAGAAATTCCTCCTGATGTCCCATCTGAACCTATCCTGGCTCACCTTGAGGTTATAACCTCTTGTCCTGTCAATAGCTGCCTGGAAGAAGAGACCAATTCTCATCTGGCTACAGCCTCCTTTCAGGTAGTTGCAAAGAGCAGTAAGGTCTCCCCTGAGCCTCTTTTTCTCCAGATGAAACACCCCCTGCTTCCTCAGCCACTCCTTGTAGAACTTGTGCTCCAGACCCTTCACCATCTCTGTTGCCCTTCTCTGGACTCGCTCCAGCACCTCAATGTCTTTCTTGCAGTGAGGGGCCCAGAACTGGACACACAGCTTGAGCTGTGGCCGCACCACTGCCGAGCACAGGGGTAGAATGACATCCCTGGTCCTGCTGGACATGCTGTTCCAGATCCAAGCCAGAAGGTCATTGGCCTTCTTGGCCACCTGGGCACACCCTGGCTCACGTTCAGCTGCTGTCAAACAGAACCCCCAGGCCCTTTTCCACCAGGCTGCTTTCCAACCACTCTGCCCCCAGCCTGTGGCCCTGCCTCGGGTTGTTGTGACCCAAGTGCAGGATCCAGCACTTGGCCTTGTTGAACCGTCTACCATTGGCTTCAGCCCATGATCCAGGCTGTGCAGGTCCCTCTGCAGAGCCTGCCCTGCAGCCTGACTTGGTGTAGTCCACAAAGTTGCTGAGGGTACACTAAAATCCTCTCATCCAGTTCATCAGAACAGGACTGGGCCCAATCTGGGTGCTGATCTCTGGGGAACACGGCTAGTGATAGGATGCTCACTGGATGTTTTGCTGAAAGAACAAATTTAGAGCTGAAGTGAAATTTGAGCTGGAATTAACCCTGTTGATGAAAACATATTTTTACCATGGTGAGAAGTGTTTTGTACAGTATAATGGTAAATGGCCAAAGTGGCCAAAGAGACCAGGGTCTGCCCCAACCATACCCAAGCTTGCTGTGACTGTTAACTCCCTCATCTGTCCCAACTGCTCTGTAGACAAGAGCATTACTTGTCTGTCACCTCAAATGGCTTTGTGTTAAGGAGCTGTGCTGTCCTGTGGGCAGGCTGCATTTCAGACAGTCTTGGCACAGAGGAGCTGTCTGGTCTTGGGGAGTGATGTTTTCCTCTGCTTTTGAGTGTATCATATGTTTCTCACCACTGAATTTCTCAGTCTGAATGTGATGCCATGGCACGTGGATCAATAGTGTTCCTCTGTGGCAAGGTGTACTGAATGCCAAATGTCTTTGGCCGTCTGTTATTCTAAGACAACTTAGCAGAGCCAAGAAGCCTGCACCACTACTTTCATTAGGGGTAATTATCCTTGAGCAGCTGGGATAGGAGCTGGAGCCTGAATGGTAATTAGCTGCCATTGCTAGGAGATGCATTTGCAGGTTTCTGTACCATTTAACTCTCTGTTTAAAGAACAGACAGGGAATTGTGATAAATCTTCAGTCCTTGCTGTTGGAGAAGAGCTGCCTGCCTACAGATCAGCTTAAACTAGGATGTTTTTTGCATGCCCATCCATGTTGCTCTTGTTGCAGTGAGAAATCATCCTGCACTTGGATGGTTTGGGTCTTCGCAGCAGCATGAACATTTTTGTATGTTTTCTCAAAAGATGTGCTGCTTTATCTTTTTTTTTTTTTTTTTTTTTTTTTTTTTTTTTTAAGTTGTAATAAAGTGACAGCTACTGCGAATCTGTTTCAGTTTTGTTAGAGAGGCAGAGATATGTATGCCTGTCACCTGTGAACAGAATTAACAGACTGGTAGAACCAAACACAAACCGCAGTCCAATATAAGGTTGATCTGTCTCTATCCATCAGTATTTTCAAAATGTACGTTTTCAGTAGAAGTTTTGTGCTAGACTCAAATAGAAAAATAACTTCTTAAAACATTTTTTTCCCCACAGCTGTATTTGGTATTGTGGTTTGGTATCAGTAAATAGCATGGGAAGAACTTGACATTGTCCTTCTTGCAATATTTTTTCATTATATGGGAGAATTTTTAGAGAGATGGGAAAGAATTTGTAAAGCTTCTTTCATGCAGAACAAATCTGCTCAACACTTGATGACCTCTGCTTTGTTCTTTGACAATAACAATAGTCCTCCCTATCTACCAATGTTCATCTTCAAAACTTTTTACAAGTATTAATTAATGAACTTTTGGAGTGCTATTTAACAAAGAAAAAGAGGAGGTGCATGATGGAAAACTGAAGTAAAGATGTCAGGCAATAAGTACTTGTCCTGTATTGTATTTCTGTGTAGGCAATACTTCTTGTTAGATTGGAAATAAGGAAAGCAATTGAAGGATTGCTTCTATGCTTTGCAAAGGACCCCTGAAGAGTTGTGTCAGTGAGAACAAGGGCATTCAGCATGACACTGCTAGATGCTAGGTCTGGTAGGATTTGTCCTAAATGTACAGTTGCGTTTTCTGGTTGCCAAATTGAATTCTCCATGACTGGCATTTTTAGTTTACTATGTAATTACTGATTTCTTTTCATATTGTGTGTGAGAATAAACTATAACAATCTCTGTCTATTACAGATTTTTCCACTTACCCTTAGAAATACCTTTTAATAATCCTGCAACTTCAAATGCTTGAGTTTGCTTTCTTTGGGAAATCTAAGGCCGGGCGCATTTCCTCCTCCAGTTACAGAATTTCAATATACAGTATTTATGGCAGTATTGAGAATCACTGGTGCATTGCATTGGTGGGCGTGGAGAGGACTTCAGCAGAGACTGAAGTGTTTGAGGGGCAGACACAGGTTTGATTTTTGCTGTATGCCTTGAGGTGTGCTTTTCAGCTTTCTGAAAGCCTTTGAGGAAGTCTGCTGATCTCTGGAGGGGAGGCTGCACTTGTCTATCTGTTAATCAGTAGCAGCAGTTTCATTGCCAGGTACATTTCTTCCTTTGATATTTTTGCTCTGCAAACCACAAAGTCCAGCAGTTCACATTCTGCTGTAAATGTGCTTCGTTAGTGCTGATATTATTTTGGCTGTTGCCTTTTTGTATAGAGAAGAATGTGGTACGAAGGCTTGGTTATAGTGAAACCTGAAAGAGAAGAGCTCAGAGGATGGAGGAGAGATGTCCTGACTTTAAAATAATGATGATTTATGGAAAACAAAATCTCTTCACATACCTTCCCTGGCAGGAAATCTTCTCCTTGCCTTCTTGACTTTTTTTGGCTGGTCTTTGTGTCCAGAGGCTTATTGCTTGTAGGTTCTGTGAAGTTACAACTTAATAATTGAAATTTCCCTATTGTCGGCTACATATGGGCTCCCTGGTGCCTTGTTAAGTGCTCTGTTACCAGGGAATGTTCTCAATTATGTTATGGAAGATGTTGTTCAAGTCACAAGTCATTTACTCAAGGTATGGGCCCAGCAGGTTAAACATTTTCAAATTAATTTCAGTTGCTAAACAGAAGCAACTTAGATCTCCTGAATGCTGATAACTTGCACTTTCTACTGAATTCTGTGGGAGATTATTTTCTGTATTTTAAAATGAGGCTAATTGCTGGTTAGATGACAGGATAGGCTGGTTCTATATACTTCAGAATATACTGAGTATGATATTGCAAGAGAGATGTGTCCATAAAGTCTCTGATTTGCATATATAGAAGGGACGTTAATTATGTGCTAATGAAAATAGTCACCTATAAAGTTCTAGGAACAACTTCTTTTCCTAGATGTCTAAATATGAATATTTGTTGTTCTCTATCTTACCAGTTTTACTGAAGTAAAACAGTAAAGCTGTCTTAAGAATTTTGATCATCCTTTGTGCATGCACATATGTACTATAGCAAATGCTCTAAGCATTGTAGATACTAAAGGTATTTGTAGGTGAATTTTTTCTTTTTTAGATCATTTTTTCTAAGGATGTATCTGTTTTTATGGAGCTTCACTTATGTGTGATTTTTTTTCCTTTCATTGCAAGTCATAGAATCTTTCTAATTTCTTTGATGTCATTATCACCATCAGCTTTGTCCTCTGCCCTTTTTAATTAATAAATGACAGCCACTGGAAACCCAGAATCAAAAAAATTGATACAGAATTGTGGGTAGCATGTAGGGCAGGGCTGCACTGATGATAGACATGGAGCTTTGCAGCAGACTTCTATCTGGCCAAAACTAGATGCTGACAAATAATAGGGGGAAGTGTTCCCTTGCCTCTCATATCCAGTTTTAAATAAATCAATAAATAATGCTAGTAAACAAGTAAACTAAAAGCCTCTGGACTGATATGTATCTTTAGCCAAGCTTAAATAAATTCATGGATTTTTAGTAGAGAAGAGCATTACCGTGTCCTGCTGACCAAGGAGGGAATGCAAGGTTGGGAGTATGTCATGAACATGGCCTCAGTTTATGATGGAAATGTGCAACAATTACGATTATACCTGAATTTCCATAATTGTAATTTCAACACGTTTTGTTAGCAGAAGTATAGCTCGTATTAAATGTTGTCATGGGATTACGTAGCAAACTTCAGCCTGGGCATATTATTATTTTTTACCAGGGATTGGGGGATTCTTGTTACTGTATCGTGAAGTACATGCAGTTTTGGTTTTTATTCACTCTTGCTGTTGATAACCTGTCCACCTCTGGGAGAACAAACCTGTTCACATTTGGAAAAGCGTGCTAGCTGTTTTAATCTGAGCTAGTAGTGCAGAATGTCAATATTTTTTAAGTGCTATACTGTCGCCCTGATTTTTCAGTTTTCTAATGCACTTCCTGACTTGATGTTTTTCATAGTTCATAGTTCTTTCTCACACACGGGTGTTATAATTAAAAGCATATTTATGTTAAGATGAGGTTGTTTACACACTTTCTCTTGGAGTAAAAAACAACTGCTGGGCAGTTGTCTTGACCAATGGCATGGGAGAGGTGTCAACCTTCTCCTCCAGTGCCTGGTCTGTGTAAAAATACTGTAAATATGGAGTTAAATGTTGTAATAAAGAATTTTTACCTTCTCACCTAAAAGTGTCCATGTGTGTCATTGAGTGTCCAACAACAACACTATACTTCAGTTTCCATCTGTGACTTTGTTAGTATAGAACTTCTGACTTCAGCAAAGTGATCTTAATCATAGGAAGCATTGAGCTCACAGAAAAACTGTCAGCCAGAAAATTTAATTTTATGAATAGCTGTAATGCTATACTTGTTAAGATTACTTTGGGAAAATACCACTTCAACACCCACCCGCATCCACCCACGGTAAAAAAGATTATGTTTTGGGGGTTTTTTTAGCTAGGTAAAACCAAAAAATGACTGTCAAATACTATTCAGGTTGCTCTGTCTGGGTTTATGAAGTTAAATCTCTCTATATGTAAGTGAATTTACAATAAAAATTTGGATTTTCATCAGTGAATCTTGCTTAAAATATTGTACATGTGGGGCAGGGATGGGAGACATCAGACCCTGTGAAGTGTACAAGAAATACAGCCCCTGACTGACCTCTCCTGCAAACAAGTGGGAGAGCTGAGAAGCATCTGACAGGAAAGCTGTGTGGGGATGGAGTGCTTAGTCACTGGGAGGTGGGTGGCTCTAAAAATGGGTTTGTGAGACTGGTGGTGTGTATTGAGATCATACAGCTTGTGTGGGTATTTGGCAGCTGCGTGTTGGTGGAAACTCAGGAGCTCCTATTGGAAGAATGGGATTTGGGCTACTTTGGACAGAAAAGCAAGTGCTTAGAAAAAAGAGGCACTGGGTGCTTGAGGGGTGTAAGGTACAGCTGGATTTGGAAGAACATGAGACTGCTAAGTCAGCAGCAGGCCCTTGGGCTGATGATAGTGCTGCCACACCCCTGGGGTCTCTGACAGTAAGTACAAGGCAGCTTTAGGGGAGGTCTCTGACTTCCCTTTCCCCAGAGGTGGCTGTGGCTTGAAGCTCTGGCTGTGTACATGCTGTGTTCAGCAGGACTTGAGCTGTGGGTCAGAAATGGTCTGAGGTGTGGTGGGGACTTCTCTTTTGAGGAGTGGGCAGCACACCAGATTTCCCCAAGTAAGTGGGCCAGAAGGACAGGGGTCCTGCTTCAGTACCTATAGGCACTTTGAGATGTGGTTAAAAAGAAAAAAATACCACAGTAGAGCTGGTAGGAAAGGCATAAGCTGCAGACATTGTGGATGTTGTGGTTAAAACAGTTATCAAAGTGGAAACTGATTGCTTATCCTTGTAATAGGGACTTCAGCCTCTTTGTTAACATATGGGACACTGTCCTCCCTTCCCTTTCCTCTGAGAATAAAGAGATAATGTGTCTCAGGTTCTTCTGCCCTGCCTTCATCCCAGGTCCGTATAGATAAGAACTTCTTTCTTCTTTCCCAGTCACTGCTGAAATTGGTTTTATAAATAGTTCCCAGAATTTTTGCTTCCATCTGAAGTTCTGTTTGCTTCTGAGCAGCATACCATAATGGAGTTATTCCTGCATGCCAGATGCCTTCCTCAGTTGTTTTGTCCCCAAAGAATTCCCACTCTTCCCTTTTGTTGGGATGTGAGGTTGTGCCTCTGCCTTTCCTGAGTGACCTAGATCAAAAGGGACAGAGTTGACAAGAGTTATGGTCGCTTTCTCTGCAGTGTATTTGTCCTACTTGCCTGCTGATCTACACATGGTTTCCTCTTTTGCCAGTCTTTTTAGTCACTTCAATGGGACAATGTCTCCTATAATATTCATACACTGATATCAAAGGGTTTATTGGAATTCAAGAAGCAGCAGTTGCTGCTATGCATCAGCAGTAATTAACATTCTTTAACTCCTCATCCATAACAATACAACATCAAAGACCTCGAAGATAAAGGAGCAGTGGCATCTAATGGTGCAGAGACTCTTCACCAGTTCATATATCTGCATTTTTAAGTAATAATTTGAAAGCAAGGCTAGAAGTTCAATTATTTTTTTTTACTTACAGGAATCCAAATACTTTAGCCCACCACATGTGCAGAAAGTGTGTATGTATATCTGCCCACTTCTCTGAGGAAGAGCAAAGAAATCATGGGTAGATTGCACAAAGCTTGTTGAAGACTTCCATGAGTTGAGACTCTGGGTTTATTCTGCCAGTTGTTCATATCTGATAGCCCACTGCTGTGAATGAAACATTCTGGGGAGATACCATACTTTCCTCCCTACATCCTTATGATGTTCCTCTCCTTCCTTTCAGAGAAACCTGAAAGGAAGATTTTATTGTATGAACTCCTCCATGTTTTTAATCATGAAGAATAATCTAATTAGTGCACCTGGTAGCCATTATCTGGATAACTGGGGATATGAGATCTGCACTGTAGCTGCATGGTGGTCTCCCTCAAAAACCCCTCTACTGTATTATGGAAATGCCCCTGGACTGGGGTAACCTTACTGAGAACAAAACCCTGCAAAACCCGCAAACAAAAGCAAAATTGTTAACTAGATCAGTAGACTGAACTGCTGTGAAACTCAGGCTCAGCAGCATTGCTTTCCTTTGGTAGATATATTGATGAGCCAACACTGATTCCTCAGGCTGTTTATACATGTTGTCAGAAGACCATCTAATGCTTTTTCACTCTCTTCTGAAGGCTGAGAGAATGTTCAACTGCACTTTTCTTTCCAAGTTAGTATTACACTGAAAGACTTGTACTCAGCTAGTATCAGCTGCTCTCCTTGTATTTCCATCTCCCCAGCTGTCCTTACTGATCACTTGCACTTGTTTCCCTTGCTCGGCCTTTATCTTTGTCCACCTGGCATCAAAAATTGGTAGAAACAGCATTCTCAGCTGGAACTTTTTAGCTTAAAAATGTGCTTCTGGGTTTACTGCAACAATATCCTGGGGGACATGACTTGATTAGGCTATGTGGAGTTTATGTGAACCATCAAAGAAAGCAATTGATCACTTAGTAAGCAAGTTAAAATGTCTGGGAATGAAAGGAGGGACATTGGGTGGGACCACCTTCAACATCACCCAAAAGGGAGTTTGCTCTGTCAATATGCTATGAAGTCTTATGATGTGATCATCAAGGGGTGAGCTTTTTATTTTAGTACAACTGTATTAGAAATACTATTTTCAAAGTATGTGTGTATATACAGTGAACAGAGACTTCTAATTCCATTGCAAATGAATCTTTCCTTGTTGTAAAGGCTGGTGATAAATTATGACTTTATGAAAAACTCTTCTTTAATTTTTGGATAAGTAAAGGAAAAAATCTCCATTCATGGTTCAGGAACCTTATGTCATGCATAGAATTGCTTCAGAGCCTTGTATCAGACCCCACTGTGGTTCTGCAGCATCTGACAGTGCTCAGCAGCTCCATGTGTCTGAAAACCAGATACAAACGGGTATCAGGGCTGCATCTTGTGTAGGCTGCTGTACTAATTGCTGCTGGTTACATCAGGCACTTCTCAGTTCCCTGGCATGACTTGACTGCAGTTCAATCTCATATTGTTATATGTCAGTTGGTTGGGGACTTGCCTTGTAAATGATCTTTCTCATCTGATCCTCATGATACCAGTAACTAACTTGATATGGACCTTTTCAATTTTTTTATCCAATTCCCTTGCAGTTGTTCCTTGAATTGTTACATCTGGTGGGAAGTAGTTGCCCTGAGGCTAAGAATTAGAGCTGATATCTTTAGGAAAAACCCAGATTTAGCATCTGCTTTATAGGTCTGCACACAACGTGATCTGTAGATTTGTGCAGTGTGTTTGCATTGATCACCAGTGCATTGGGAAGCTTCCTTAGGAATTGTTTGCAAACTGACTTTCCACAGACAATGTCTTATGTTTTACATCTGGGCACAGAACTCTGACTGGGATGCCCTTGCCAGGCCTGGCACAGCTGGCTTCACTTCACTTGAGTTGTCTCTTAAGACAACTGGCACGAGGAAAACTGCACGAACATGTTTGCAGTGCATACAAATAGGCATTCTGAATTACTCCTCCTGTCTGCCTTCTGGCTTGCACTCCCTTTCAGTGTCTCAGAAAGCCAGTCTTAAATGCCTTCTTCCCTCCCTGGAAGAGCTTCCACAGCTATTTCTGAGATGCACTGAGAAACCATAAGCAACAGGTTTTGGTACTGCTATTGAAAATTCAGATAGATGCAATGCAGCTTTTTCTTTGTCATTTTCATATGCAGAAACAACAACTCCAAAATTCGAGTACAATATGATCAGTGAGTTTACTCTCTTGAAAATCCTTTTACCATCTGAATCTGTTGGCAGCACTTAAGGTAATTTTGAAAGATCAGAATTTTTGAATGCAAAAATCTCCAATTTCAGACATAGTTAGGATGCAACTGTTTGTCATCTACTATAATAGATAACCACTGTCTTGTTATCCAGCTTTAAGGTTAAGATGCAGATCTGGAAGGTTTTTTGGCTGGGTAGGTATGGTTTTACTTGGCAAATGCAGCTGGCTTGCTGTTCTAGTCCACCCAAAAGTGATGCAGCAGATGATAGAAGTTATCACAACTAATGTGGCAGGGAAAATGTAAAGAATTTCAGAATGTAAAGGAAATAAGGGGGTAGAAGAGTAATTTTTATAAAATATTTCTGTTTACTTATAAATGTGATCTGTCTGTATTGCAGAGGTGAAAAGGCAAAAGGACAAATCATCCTGGTGCTCATGGTAGCGCAATTCTGTGGCAGAATAACAGTATTTCCTTGTTATATGAAGAGGTCACAGCCCAGCTGTAGCCTTATTATACTATGTATAACCGGAAGGTATTAGAAGTGCTGCACTTTAGGTTCAGGAATGAGCAAAATAAATAAGCCAGGAAAGGCAAGCACCGAAATACGTGTGTTGGTGGTAACTGCATCGTTAGCAGTAATCCCAATTGCCCAGGCTACTTCTCATGTCAGGCAGATGAGATGCATAAAGCAGTTTTGTAACAAGAGACACATCACCTTTTGCACTCCTAAAAACAAACTAGCCATGGATGGAGTGTTATAGGGTAAAATTGCACCAGATGCTCATGGGTTGTACTGAACCCCAGTGTAGAAAACAAGAAAATCAGAAGGGTTTCTGCACCTCAGCAAAGACAGAGTAGATATTTGGAGAGAGGGCTGATGGAGGTGACAAAATCACTGCAATATTCTGTCAGGTGCCATCATAATGTGGCTTGGTGCCAAGCCTGAATGAGTTTCCTGGCCCCATGTCCCCACACATAGCTGTGGCTCCTGCTGCTTAAGGACCCAGCTTGTCTGCACAGCCTGCCAGTGTCTCACTGCGGCAGTGGGCAGAGGCTGGCAGACAGAGGCTTTCCACAAAACAATTTGGCCTTGAAAAGCTTCATCCTGCCTGCAGGAGTTTGGCTTTGGGGAGCAGAAGGTCTCATTGCTTCAGAATGCATTGCCAGTGCACATGGCTTTGCATTTAGCTTAACTTCCTGTTTGTGAGGAAAGCATCCTGCAAACCTCAGATATTCAGGGAAAATAAAACCCCAAATGTGAGCATGGTTTCAGCAGTGCACATCTTGATGCAATCCCTCTTCTCCTAAGCTTAGAAGCTGGTCCCACTTTGTGGGGTTAGCAATGGAGGAATGTGAGCAGTAGGAAATAGCAGAGGCCCAAACCACACCAATTGCATAGAAACTCTCTCTTAACATAGTTTGCCAACATCTTCCCAAGGGGACCTGGCTCACACATTGAGAAAGACACATTGTTGTCCATACCCAGAGATTTACAGTCTCCTGAAATGTTCTCTTTAACCAGATCTTTCATGCAAGCCGAGGCCAGTGACTTGAAGCTGTCACAAGCTATGGGAGCACAGGACAGAGGTCCAAAGAGCCTGCTTGTTTACAGACACAAAGGAGCTCTTCTGGATTTATTCTTTTGTTGGTTGTTTTGTTGGTTTTTTTAAAACTCATCACATGCCGTAGATCCTAAATATACTTTTATTCCTTAGAACAATAGACTTAAACACATTTCTTAGTATTGCATAGCCTGGAGTTCTTAGATATTTTTACAGAGTAATTAGGCAGTCAAGGCACTTTTAAAGCTTGTGTAGAATTGAAAAGATTTTTGTTTTTTTCTTTTTACTTGTAAGACTTTATATATATATGTATATACACACACAGAGAAAGAATCACTTAAAATTTATGATTGCATTTTATTGATGTGGAACTGTACTCTTTGCAAGAACTTAGGTGAAATGGGAAGCTTTGAGAGGTTTTTTTGGAATTCTAAAGAGAACTGCTATTCTTTATCACTGGTTGGCTGAACAGTGTTCCCTGCACATGCAATGAGATGTCCTCCTCCTGTTGGTTTTATTTTAGACACTGAGTGCACTCAGCCTCTACACAGGGGATGGAGATCTTGACTCCTTTGAAAGAGAAGTATTGAAATCATACAAACAGCTTGTGCATATTGATCTCTCCTCTCATCCCTGGACTGGCTATGGTCAAATCCTTTTCCCAGGAGAGACAGCTTTTCCTGCTGGCCTTCAGTCCTCTCATTTCAGCTGTGAAGTAAGATGCTCTGATGGGAATATCTTTAATGCAAGTTCCTCTCAAGTTTTCAACAGGAATCAAGGTTATTGGCATCCACTCACTTTGAGATAGAAAACAAATCTCATGATCTGGAACTCTAAGAAAATGTTTCTTGGTTTTCGCTTGAGAGCACTAATCCCTCTTTTTAATTGGGAGGCAAAACTTTTACAGGAGGATTTTATTAGACTTCATGTTCCATGAAGTAAAAGAGCAATTTGCACAGCAGCAGCCTTGTATTCTACTGGTAGTGAAAGAAATATTTGAAATAGGCATAAAGGTTGAATAGAGATCCAGTTCAAGTGTGTTAAACATCTTTTATGAAAATGTTGCTGACATGCTGACTTGTTGGTTTTGTGGGGTTTTAAAAATTTTTGTGTGTGTATGTGCTTTTGTTTTTGTTACTGTTGTTTTTTGGTTTGGTTTTGTTTTTAATAAACTTTTTCTGGGGAAAAAAGAAAAGAAATATACATATAAGGGCTATTCATTCCCTCTTGCTGGCTTCTTCACATTTTTACTTAAAGCCACAGAGCTTTCATATTCTGACTGTATCTGGAGAAATTGTCATTGAGATTTTTTTTCTTATACAGAGGACCCACACCTCTTGAAGATTTTCATGGGCAATGAAGTTCAGTTGCTGGAAATGAAAGATAATCATTACAAGGGCAAACCAGAGTAACTGTTATCTTACTGCAGGTTTGGGTTTTTGTTATCTATTTTGGTTTGGGTTAGTCTCAATCTGCAGGTTGGAAGGGTTGTTATGAACTTCTCTGAGTCCATGCCATCAAGAAGTCTCCTGCTAAGGCTGGCCTTGTTTTCCTGAGTTTCCCTTCTAAATGCAGTTGTAGTGGATTCTTAACTTTTGAGGTTGCAATCTCTCTGCCAATCTTGTTGCAAAAGGAAATTTCAGCTGTGAAATTCTGAATGAGGGGTACTGCAGAGACAGAAAACCCTGAGCTAATTTCCCTTCATTTTTCTTCTTCCCCTGAAAAAAAAGGTATGAAAGTCTTATATTTCTAATGACTTGTCCAGATTCTGCATCTCCCACTGCACCTTGCAATACAGAGTAAGCAGCTGGAACTCATTTTATCTGACAGGACATATCTGTGTTTCCAGGGGAAAGGAGAATCTTGAATTTACTTAAATTCCTTAGCAGCTCTATTCAAGTAATTCAAGACCTAGCACATCCCCTGTAGATCTGATAGCTGAACCATGTGTCAGAGAAACACAATTAAATGTAATAAAATGTAGATTTGAATCGCAATTTGGCCTGAATGTAACCCTGAAGTTACATTAAAAGGCACATGCCTTTTAGTAATATTTACAATAGATATAATCATTGCAATTAGTAATAAAACTAATGAGACAGAAGCAAAATAGTAACCTTATTAAAATTCTCATTTCAGTAATGGAATGTGACTCAGACATGTGAAGTGAAAATGGATGCACGCTGATTAAATTTGAAAAATATTCTTTGTGTCTTTTTCTTAAAAAAGTTCTTATTGCTTGATTGGTCACTAAGGTTTGCACTTAGCTTTAGTGAAAATGCAGAGTTCTGTTAAAGTAAGTGGAAGTCATCCCTGGAAATGTTCAAGGTCAGTGTGGCTCTGGGCAGCCTGGTGCAGTGGGAGTTGGACTGAGATGATCTTTAGGGTCCCTTCCAGCCCAAACCAGTCTGTGATTCTGTGATCAGGAAAGTCTAGTTACTTGTAGCAGGCTCCTGTTGATATCAACTTTATCATTTATCTCTGGGGTTATGTGTCTTGCAGATTAAACACTATTTGCTTAACCTAAAATTCTTAGGGATTAGGACTATTTATGGGATCCATAAAACAGGTGATCATGCTATCAGATGTATTCATAGCATCAGGTGTGGTAAATGATCACATGATCACATGATTTTGTTGTGATCAAAATACTGGGTTTTCTTTTATTTATCCTATTTTTATAATCAAAACAACTCAATAAAATTGAAGCACCTAATTTCTTATTGCTCTTACAAATTTTCTGCCAGTTCAGACAGTAAAAGGACAAATCCTTCTCACCACATCTTAGTCAAGAAATGCCTATGTTAAAATGGATTCTTAGTACTTTCTGCAACTTTCTGTGTTCTCCTGCCAGGTTCTGATACTGATTGTTATCAAGGTGCAGTCATGTTAGTCATAATAATAAAAGATACTTGGTGCTGTAAGAAAAAACCATAAGCAAGAGAGTAGAAAATTATTTCAGTGCTGTCTTGGGTTTTGCAAGCTTAACAATGTGACATGTCTCGTGGCTGCAATTCTGGCAAAAACATTTTTTTTCTCATAGATTCTTTCCCAGTTTTTGATCTTAGAGGGTCTCTCTGTCTTCTTTTTTTCCTCTTTGTTTCAGACTTTCTGAGTTGCTACAAAACCTAGCTCACAAAAGTCTCATCTGAATGCATCATGTAAAATCTTCTTGGCAGTAGCTGAAATGTCCACCCTGGTTTTGGGTGGTTTGTTTGTTTATTTTTAAAGCCCTACCATAGTAATGAAAGTCTTCCTTCTGTTAATATAGTAAGAATTGCATACAAAGAAATTAATCAGCTTCTGTCTGTCAGTTGCAAACCTGTCTTTTCTCTTATTAATAACATTTTCTGTCGGAGGAAATGCTGCTGTTGCCTGATCCTAACAGCCTTCTACGTTTAGTAAGCACGGAGAAGTACAGTTGGCAAAATTCTAGGTAAACTGGGATTTTTGAACCACTTAGTTTTGCTCTTTACTATGAAGAATCTCCATTATTCCTTCATCTTGGTGAGATTCTCCCTCTAGCTCCCCATTCTGGTGTTTAGAGACTTAGATAATTTTTTTGTTCAGTCTTGCACTTTATTTGGCTGGTCAAAATTCTGAGAAGGCCTGGTGAATGCTACTTTTTTATGTCACATCTGGGCTCAATATTTGATTTGGAGACCAGTCTTCTAGAAGGGCACTTTGTTTTGTTCAGACCCTTAGCATGCTGGAGTAATTGCCTATGGAATGAGGAAGAAGCCTGTCATCAGGCATTGGGTTCTCCTGTCTCATTTTGCCAATTGGATCCATAGATGTTTCTTATTCTCCATGTGGATATAATGGTGGTGGCTTCCCTGGGCCTGTGAATGCAGTGAACAAGAACTGCTGTGCCTTGGGTGCCTTTTTCATAGCCAGTATGGAAAGGTTGCCTTGGCATTTCAGCAGAAGTTGCAGTGTCTGAAAAAGGGCATTTTTTTTTGCCAAGCAAAGACTGAGTGATTCAAAGTTATTTCTGCATATGTGAAATGAATTTTTTTTCTGTGCTGCCTCAGTTCATGGGTTAGGCATTCTGGCCCTAAGGTCCTCCAGGATTGTTAAATCTGCTGTAGATACACTTTATATTGGCCTTTCGAGACTGGTAAGTTCTTTGGGGTGGGGATCTTTTAGGCTTGGTGTTTGTGCAGCATCTGGCACTGTGGGTTTAATAAGAGACATATTGTGCAGTATCATCATGAAAACTAATGGTCTGGTAAAGCTCAGGGGACAGCTGAAACCAAGCTCATACCAAACTTTAGCAGGTTCACTGTCTTCTCAGGAAATCTGTGCCTTTAAAGAATGGCACTTAAATCAAGAGCAGAATATACAGAACAACTACAGAGGAGACAAAAAATTAACCATGCTGACTTTCTTACCTGATATTCCTATTTATTTTCACATGCCTCCATCCTTTCTCACAATTTGAAAATCAGTTATTTCCTTTTTTTTTTTTTAGTTGCAACACTTCTGAACTCCCAGCATGTTATTAGAGCCTCGTCATTGTTTTTTGTGTTCAGGCCATTTTCCTTACCCTTGATAGAACTTTCATTGCTAACTGGGAATTTGACTGACAGGAGAAATTGTATCATCTTCTCGCCTCTCTTGCTGGTGGTTTGGAAAAGAAATTTCCGACAATTTGCACACAGGATGTACCTGTATGTACCTCTGTCACATGAAAAGGGGCGTTTTTCTTGATCCTTAGTGTGGGGAGATTTCTTCAGTCCTTGGTGTTGGTTTTGTCAGTGCCCCAGGAAAAGCAAGTCCCTTGTGCCTGACCATTCTGTTGGTGTCCCAGTATAGAGCCCTTCCACTGAGCATGCTGCTGGGTCACAGCAGGGTTTGACTGAATTAGGGGCACTCCAACAGCATAAGGGAGAACCCCTCAGTGGGTCCTCCACCTTATTTGGCTGTTACCCACTGCTGGTGACTACTGGTGCCCATGAAGGACTCACCAACAGTTTACAGAACAACACTTCACAAATATAAAATTGTGACAGGTTAAGTTTTGAGGATTGCTGGTGATAGTATCTGAATGCAAAAACATATTCAAAATAATACACAGACAAACTCTAATCCTCATTAAGAATATTCAGCACCCACAGAGTAGGTTTCTTAACCAAGAGATGTCTCTGTGAGAGAGAAGAGATTCAGCGCATCGACTGATCCCAGCAGTTATGATGGAGTCTTCCCTGGCTTTTCCCAGTTCTCAACTTACTTTTGTACTATTTCTTTGATTAGGTGGAGCTCAAGTGACTAAAGTCATGCATGCCTTTATTACTGATTGGTGTACAGTTCTCTCACTTTGCTCCTAAAGTCAATAGTCCATAAATTCAGAGTGCATACCCAGAGAGAGGTGGTTCGTACTTTGGAGGTGAGTAACTTTGGGATGGACATGTGTATTAGTATTACAATTTGGTTTTAGTGAACCAAGTTCATCTGAGGTGAGCAATTTCAGCCCTGAGTTGCTGGCTCAGCAGCAGGACACCTTCCCCCATCTCCCCTGGCTGACAGGCACCATGTGATTATCAGCTGCAGAGTACCATCGAGTTCCCCTCCCTGCAAAGATTTCAAAAGAGCCTGGCAGTGGTGCTTCTGCTCCGTTCCACCCCCCATTCATCCCCCTTAGCAGGTGCTGTGGTTTCAGGTTCTGTGCATGGGGAAGCATCAGGGCAGGGGTTTTGAGCTGCCAAATGCATTCCATCCAGGGAGCAGCAGCTGCATTTTATCCTATAATTTCCGTAGTGTAACTTTTGTTAGGATATGAATATAACTTCTCAGTTTCCTCTAATTTTATCCCAAACCATCTTTCCACACTCTCCCACTGAAGTTCCATATAAATTTGGTCTTATTACTGCAAGCTTTTGTTTTTTGATAGCTCCTGCAAGTCGTTCCCTCATGGGAAATATTTTGGCACTTTAAATTTTATTTACATCTGGATATTGTGCCTGCAGATTTACCAAAGCAGGATGCTGACTGATTAGAAGTAGTCTTTTTGTATTCTTGTTAAAGAATTCACCATCTGGGATCTGTAATCAGACTTCTTACTAATTAGATGTAACAAAACTGCATAATGCCAAGTTTGAGGAAAAATTTATTAGAAATACAATGTACCATATGACTGATTCGTTTCTTTAAGTGCTTAACTGTAAATAAAATGTTCCTCTAGTATCCCAAACATCCAGTTTCCCACCCCAGTAGGCTTAAAAAATTCCTTTCAGCCATTCATGATACTATGTTGGTTGCTATAGTGATACCAATTTCCTGTCTCAAATTATTGTACTTCAGAGGTACATGAGGCCTTTTACTCTTCTTTACCCATTCCCCCCACTTCACTCTTTGATTTTACAGATGCTCTTACTCAAGGACTGGAATTCCTGTACTGTTGGTCTATTTTTTCCACTCTGTAATGGAAACCAGAATAAATATATGCCTTTCCCCCATAGGACTAATGAAGATTCCCGCTGCCTTATTGGCAGCCTCACCGAACGTTGCTCTCTATCAAAGCCTTACAAAATTTATATTTATTTTGTTATGGATCACTAGGCTAGAGAAGCACAGGCTGTTCACCTTGACCAAATCAAGAACAGCTGCACCTAACCAAGTGAAATTTAAATGCTTGGGAGAAACAGCTTGTCAGCCATGGTGCTGGTGAATATGAGTATGAGAAGCCCAGTTGGGCCAAGCCTCCAAAAATGTCTTAATGGGGACTGAACCCTGACTGAGACAGTTTGCTATTCCTGTGATACATGTAATAGAAAGAAATCCTAAAACAGTGTTAGCTGATCAATATTCCTTTTATCTACCTATGACAAAGTTTGTGTGATGCTTGAATTTTATCTAAGTTTTAGGATCTTTTTGGGGGGTTTTCACTGTGCTGGTCTATATTGCTTGCCCTTTTGAATGTGCATCCCTATGAGGGCAGCTCTGATCAGAGATTGGTGTGCATTTGGTCTCAGTCTTTTGAGGCAACATTCTTGTTGATTATGTTGTCTCAGTCCCTCTGAATTTTGTTCTTCACACAGTATGCCATGGCCACTGTAACCTTGATCATCAGCATACACAGAATTTGGGATGTTTTGTGAGATGTGTAGCCCCAAGTAGCCCCAGTTCAAAGGTCTGTATTGCTAAATGCCTGTCTGTTCAGGAATCACTCAGATGAATGATGCTGTTTCTGATATAGATCACATCTTGAAAAATCTGTGGGATCGGGTAGACTGCTAGAGTTTCTAAGCAGCATGAAAAAAAATCATTACTGAATAGATTCTAAATGAGATTATTGGATATCCAAATGGACAAAAACTGTGGGGAAGATGTGCGTAGAAAATGTTCAGGAAAGTCAGGAAAAGATCCATGTGGCTGGGAAGCAAGTGATGTATTTGTATTTTAGGAGGTAATACATACTAAAACTGCAGGAGAAATATGAAATGAAGAAGATGGATGTGTGTGGATCCTAGGATGAATTATGATTCCACAGAATTAAGCAGGTTGGCAATGGTGATTGTATAACTGAGAAGGAATGTATAATATGCTCTTTATGAATGTCTTTCTCATTTATATATATGCTATTCTACCCTATTTTCTTTCTAATTTAGGCTCTCTTCTGATTTTTGTCCCTTGAGTGGCTCTCTAGTGTGGTGGATTTATGCTGTTTGTTCAGCAACATTCCAACTCTTCTGAATTCTGTCCCATGTGCATTTAACATAATCTTCGTTTGCATTTCCACTTGCCTGCTTGTTTAGCTTTTTCTCCCAGGCCATTAGTTCAGTTCTGTTTCCTTGTGGGGAAAAAATTGTCTTTCTGTGGTAGAAGTAATTAAGTCTCCTATGCTAAAACCATCTTCTCCGGGATACCCCAGATTTATTCTATTATCGTTCCCTTGAAATCCATATATAATATTTTGGATTGGTGATAGAAAAATCTTGGCATCTCCCGCTGCTTTTCCTTATGGTGGAAGTTCCTGTGGCTGAGCTGGTTGGCAGCAGGTGGGTCCCAAAGCAGTACCATTAACACCACAGGAGCACCATGCTATTAGCAGCTATTTGCTGTGGCTCCAGAAGCTTAGCCTGTGGTGTTGTCTTCATTTTGTTTGTGCTACAGTTCTCGGTTAGCAGCTGCTCACATCACTATCTGTTTTCAGCTGCCTGTGTGTGGGCATAAAATCCATACAAGGATCACTGTCCTGTGGTTGTAATAGCAGAAAATAGATGTATTTTCATCTCTCAAAAGATCTTTAGATCTTTTCAAAGAGAAGTGAACTGTGATTGTGCAGGGTGAAAAGGGTCTTGTGCTTTTTAACTTCTATATGATGACACAAGGGACAACTGCATTTCTTTCTTCTTTTTCTGCTCTTTTTATTGATGCTAGGAATTCAAGGCTTGTTTGGCTCAGGGGAACCCACAGGATTTATCTTTTCTCTCTTTTGTACTTATTTGACTCTTTGCCAATGATTGGTTTAAAAGTATTTCTATTAGCTTTTTAACATTAATTGAATTGATGCCTTCTAGAGGCTGACCTGGAACAGAGACTAGACAGAGCAAGAGGATATAGTAGGTATTTATTAAAAGGCCTCAATGGGTTCACCTGGGCTGCACAAGAGCCCAGCCAAACCACACCCAAGATGCCCCAAAAAGGGTCACAAAATGGACACCTGATCACGAGGTCTCCCACTTTTATAAGTTCTGGTCCATTAGCACATTGGAGTTAATTGTCCAATTATAGCTTCTGGTTATGAAGCTCCATCCTCCTTGTTTTCTCTTCTCTTCTCACTTCACCACTGTTTTTGTTCTTGGCTGGGCCTGAAAGTTGTCCATGGTATCAAGCTAGAGAAGGAATTGTTTTGTCTACCTACTCTGTGAAGAGAGCTTAGTAGCACTTAATATGAAACCTAAAACTACCCACTACAACAGCACCGAATCTAAAAAATACAAAAGCTAAAACCTAAGGTATCAGAATGATGGTGCTGTTTCTCCACCTCAGCTGCCAGTGTGTGCTGTAACCAGCTTTCTGAAAGTGGAAGAATATTTAAAACAAAGTAGAAAGAGCAGGTCAACCAAGGTCTGAAAATTTATCAACTTTTAGTTTTTTCTTTTTTTTTGAAGTTTGATCTGGATTAAAAATTACGTGGCATGAGTATTTCCCTAGTTGCAGGAAAGGTGTCAAGCCAGGAGATCTAAGTATGGTTCAGGGGCTGGGATGGGGAACAGGCACACCCGTGACATAGCTCAGGACTGTGGCAGAGCTGAAATGAAGATGGCAGGCTCTGCACAAGGGAGTGCAGGGGTTGGGGTCCAAGGTACTGACCATGACAAAGCCTGTTGGTGCTCTCAGGACTCTGACAAATATAACTTGCTGAAAGCATTTACTGGGAGAATCTTATGGCCAAAGTCACTGTGACAAACTAAAGGTGTCCAGTGGAGCTGAAAGGTGGATGATGCTGACTGGGTTGAGAATGAGCAAACTCCATTCAGGTGGAGTGAATGCTGGCTTTCAAATGGAACAATTATAAGGAAACATGTGGAGGAGACAATATCACTGCAACAGCAGGCTGGATGAAGCCCTCAGGGACCAGTGATTCCAGTCTATGCTCTTTTGTATCAAGACTTCTTGTACAGTAGAGGAAGAGGGAAGAGGACAATTACATTTCTTAGAACAGATGAAAGAGATGATAATTGTAACTGATTTACTCTGAAAATAATCAGTGGACTTAGATGACACTACAAAAGCCTATCTTTCAAAAATCTTTTTGTGTTTTTGATCTGTGAAAGGATCTGCATGTCATCTTCATATCAAAATACCTGGTTTTGGACAAAAATAAAGTGCGTAAAAATTATTCAGACTGTGGCAATATAATTTCCATAAAAGATATGAATGTAAAAAGAGATGATAGGGGAGAACCAAGGTAAAAAAATCAGACTCGTAATGTTATCTGACTAATATTTGGTTTCCCAAGGCATTTGTCTTTTAAGTAGAAGACTTGTGGTAGGGGTATTTTCTACACAATGCACTTGGCCTTCTGCCAACAGATGAGTGCTCCAGATGGATACTAATGAAAGAAATATTAATGCACCATAACATGTCAATTATCTTGAAAAGGTCTCCAGCAACCATTTATCACTTAAATTTCACATCTTATAGCTTGGGACCAAATTGTGTTACATGTTAGAATAGTTCTGCCAAATTTGATCCATCATTAACTTTCATTTGTTGATAATTTGAACATGACTTTTTATTTAAGTTATGCATCTTTGTCAACTTGATGGAAATATCCGGAGTTAACATGCTGTCATAGATGAGTGATGCTGTTTCCCAGCATCTGAGAATGGGTTGAGATTTGACTGTACTCTGAAAGGGCCTTAAGGGTATAACCCCCTGGCAAAAATCCTGAGGCCAAGGACTTTTTGTTGTATTTGAGAGGGATGGGGAAGGGAGGGAAGGAAAAAAGAAAAACAAGAGAAAAAGAGAAAAAATAGTTCTATGACTTGAATTGTGTTCTCAGTTGCTGAATCGTGCCCTGAAACAGTCTTGGGGATTTTTTTTCACCTTATCAGAATGGTGGCTTTCATTGCTAGGGTTACCAGACTACCAAGTAAGACAGGATAGTTGTAAAGTAGAAAGGTAACAGCAGAGTAAACATTATTTATCTAGATTTATCTAGGTTTCCTGGATAGGGTGCTGTATTTCAGGTGCAAGAAAGTAAATTAACCCATTGCAGAGGATGTGGTGCAGATACAAGTTTAAGCAATAAGGAATATTGCTGTGGTCTCTGACTTAAGATGAAGGCAACAACCCAGAGGGTCAACACAGAAACATCTCTCCCCATTACACTGGGGAAAATCCTTTGGCTGAAGGAGAATGTTGGACCTGTGCAGTATGAGATGGCTACCCCTACTTTCTAGTGTGGGATAGCACATGGCAGGCTGTGGACATTTGTATCTTTTTATGTAATATTTCTGTGCAATATAGAGCACTGCAAAGCTCATCAACTTATTTTGCCTATACCAGGCATGCTTCATTTGCTTGCCTTTTAAAAAGCAAACACAGAGCAGGTTAGATTTGTGCTGTTTTATTAAAGGTCTTAAAATTCTTGGTGGCATGAAGAATTCTGGCCAAGAGAAATCTTGGAGAAGGTTATGTAGTAATTTTTAATCATTGCTTAGTATACTTCTGTAATGTGCTCAGATACTGTTTTCAGGAGTATGGCTCTGTTGAATAAACAGAATGGAAATCAAAGAAAAAGTGCTTAAGCAGCCAGTAGATAATTTAACAAGCTCAGGTGACACCATTAGATGATATAAATTAAAATCAGCAGGAAAGGGATGACAGAGGGTTAAACAGAGACTGTAGTTGTATGCAGCACCTTGGAAATGGAAGCAAAGCCTTGACATTTGGAATATACATTTTTTTTTTTTTTTTTTTTGAATTGCCAATTGGTGTGTCTGATCAGTATTGTTGCCTGTGTCTAAATGGATAATAGAAATGAATTCTTCATGCAAAGCTCAGGATTGCTGCATGTGTTGTATTTGTGCCTGTGTTTGATTCCATTTTCTCTTCTGATAAATTGTAGCACTGTAAGGCCTCGGGTGGCCTTTGTCATTACTTGGTGTAGTGATTAGATCCTTGTGTTGTAAGTCAAGAGATCATGGCTGTAATCATTTCTCTATTATCCAGGGTATTGGGAGGTTGGTGTAGGCTTTGGATAAAATGTGTCATCCAGAATATGCTTGGAGTGTAGTTTCAAGACCCTTGAATCACTGTTCTAAGCCCCCTGGATTTTGGAAAGGCTAATTAGCTCAAGTTGTGAACATGAAATACCTCTGCTCTGCTTCTAGACAAAACCTAGGCGAGAAGCCGCAAAAATGAGTTGTTGCTGCACCTGAGCTAATAAACCTTAGTTTAGTGTGCTCTGTGTGGAGCTGCATCCATAACCCAGGACAGTTAACTGGCAGCTTACATAGTCTGACCCTGGCTGGGCACAAGTGATGGAGTTGTCAGCATTTTGTACTTTTGTCACACTGACCCAGCTTTACAGAGCTGGGTTGTCACTGTATGAGTTGTTCTCACCCCTCTGCAGCAGCCCTTGTAAGGCTGGGTTTTGCTTCAGTGTGTAAAGCCCTGGTGTCTGTCAAAAACCATGGTGCAGGGTAGAGAGTGGAGAAGTTACATTTCTCAGGCACCAGATGGAGTAAAAACCTGACTTTTATGGAGGTTATGGTGATGTCTCTTTAGGGACTTGTGGTACTTCATGGGGGAGTTCTTTCCTGCTCCCTTAGCTTCCAAAGCAGAGGGCAGCGTTGTTAGGGCAGGCTGGGTTCAGAGGGAGCACTGCAGAGACATAGGGTCAGTTATGGGGCTGTCACAAATGCACAAATGTCAGGTCCCCTATATTACCTCGTGTTAACATCCCCTGAACACAATACAAATGGTTTTAATTTTATGTTGCTTAAAAGCACCATGATTCCTTAGCGGTATATGAAGAAAATGACTCAAATTTGCTTGTTTTGCAGCAAGTTGAATAGTGCTCTGACAGTGAGAACACTTCATCTAACAGTAGGTCAAAGACATCTTATACATGTCTTTCTTAGTATAAGAAGAGCTTTCAAATTTTCTTAATAGTTTGTTATTTTCTGGTTTGTGTCTATATTATTCTAGAGCTTGTCTTACAATTTTAAAATGTATTTTATATAAATTTGGTACATCTTTTTGGGTCTCTTGATATTTAAAGTTTATTTCTTCTTGGTGTTAGTATCTCATCTACTTAATCCCTTCATCTCATCTACATAATAGCATTTAGTGTTGTTCTTCTTGTTTAGGTTTGTTGGGAAAAAAAAAATGTGGGCCATGAAAAGAATAATAACACACCAATCCTGGTAAAAACCTTTCTTCCCCCTCACTGAAAAAATTTAAAAGAAAAAAAATATGCATCAGACTGTGTGTTAGCAGTCTCTGCAAAAGTGTATGATGTATAAAGAATGGAGATGTTCTTTTAGTTCATGTATGTCTCTGAAATAGGGACAATTTGAGTCTGGCAGTCACAGGAGAGATCTTGAGGATTTTTTCTAGTGATGATGCATATATTTCATTTGAAGTAAGTAAAAATTTTTTTGGTGAAACTTATTTACTTGCTAGCAAAAAACTGTGTAGTCCTAATGTGAAAAACTTCATGGCAGGAATAAGTCTTTATATTAACAAGCTACTTGGCTCATCACTGCATGAAGTGATGTGACTCGGTCACTCTCCTTGCTGTACCATGGAAAGCAGGTGGATGCAGAAACTTATTGCTGGAGGACAAGTCATGGGCAGTCACCCTAGCAGCGAGATGTAGGGGGATTGTTGTGGAACTGATTTTACACAAGGTACTCTGTAAACAGGAATAACTTAAATTCCAGTTGTTATAAACTTCCTGCTTGTTGTGAATGTTAATAGATTTTGCAGTGAAGTTGGTCCTCAGGGAAAGCAAGAGTGACAACAATCACAGTTACACCAAACTTTTGCTTCCTATATCCCCCACGGAGGTTCTGCTCTCTCCCATTACACACATTCATGATTCATGTAAGTTTGTTATTGATTCAATGTTGATTTTCTTGCCTAGGAGGCTTTTAGAAAAAATAAATTTAAATGTTGGGGATCTTTGTTATAAGCATATAATACCATTAAATTGGATTCAGGAATGAGGTCCCAGACTGACAGTTGTCTCAGTGTTTTCCACTGAATGGCAAATATCCTGGATGGCTTCTGAAATACACCTGCATTTGACCCAGACTGGTCAGAATTACACCTGTACACCTCTGCTCAGCCGAGGATGGCTGGGGAGCAATTCACATCTGGGGCTGTGCAGTGTGCATCAATTGCTGTGAGGCTGTTTCTTTGTGCCTGTGTCCACTTCAGGTGAGAGGAATCTGACTGCTGGGGTTGCAAAGCAGTGAACGAGCTCTGACAGCCTTCAGATCCTCGTGGCCAAGGCTATCTTGTGTTGGCTCGGGGGGAAGGTTCTCCTGTGGCTCTGGGCACGGCCGTGCGTGCTCGCTTCCCTCCGGCCCTGGGCTGTGCAGTCCCACAGGCAGGGAGGTGCTGGTTCTCATGCTCGTCTTCTGTCCTCCCCAGGGGACTGTTACTTCTCCCAGGCTGCTGTGAATCAGAAATAAGAGTCCAGCTTCACGATTGTTAATCCCAGGTGCTCCTTTATCATCCAGCAGACCAAGTGTGATCTGGAGCACTGCTGTCGAATTAGCCAGGCAGCGCAGCGTGAAATCCGTGCTGGCTCTGTGCCTGATGCTGGGAGACAGATGTTACCTGATCCATAGGGGTGATTGGAGTGGAGCAGGCGGATAATACTTGAGCCAACATAAAGCTTGACAATAGCAAATTAACTTTTCAGCATTTGCTTGTCAGATTTGAACTGTCAGACTGAGTTAATACTGAAGCAGTGCTTTGGTGTTTTTTTAGGAGCCCGAGGGGTAGCTCTGCAGTAGTGTCAAACAACAGCCTAACTCTGATTCAACAGCTATTTATGTAAAGCCGCTGGTGAAATGTTGAAAGAAAATGAGTGGTTGTATTTCCTCAGCTGCTTTGGAAACCTTACTGTGAGAGAGGTTGGAATGCAGTGAGTGCCACAGCTCTTCCTAACCAGCAATCAGATTCTGCTCATCTTAGTTTTAGATGTAAAATAAACAGTCTGAGCCTGGCTACCCGTGTGCTGCCTGTGTGCAGTGGTACTAAGTGAAACCAACTGCAGATGAAGCACAACTAGGCATAGTGCTGAATACTTCTTATTTCATAGCTCTAAGTTTTTAAGGACATTTTACTATTATTTTGGATTCTTACTATTTCTTTTTTTTCTTCCACAGCAGGAGAAGGAGATTACAATAAAATGAGTTTTTCCTTCACATTATTGGTGACATGATGTGCTGATTTAATGGCAGTGTATGTAGTCTAGCAGTATATTAGATATATTATATAGGTTTCTATATTTTTCTGTGAAAGAAAGGAATGCTTTGAAATAAGTCTTCCCACCAAAAGAAAAAAATGTCAGAAGTGCATAATATACTGATTTATGAGGAAAATCTGATTGTAAATTCATGCAACTTATTTGTGCAATTTTAAGAGCTGTTTAGTAGTTTACAGCTAGTTAATGCTGTCCCTTTGAAATCCTGATCAGCTGCCATGAAGTATTGTTTCAACAGATTTTGCAGAATTGGTTCATTTTCCAGAATGAAACTACACCAACTATCAGAGCATTGTCTTAAGGAAATAAATTGTTCTTAAAGGATGAATAGAGGAAGGCTTCCTTTTCACGGTGCTGTGTACTATTGCAAAGTTATCCTAAAGGGAGAATTCTTGCTTTAACATTTCTGGCATTATCCTGTTGGGAACAGCCTATTGTTCACTTTTTTCTAGTGTGATCTACAGTGCTTTGTAGTTACCAGATGTTATGACAGTAAAATAAATAATTTTATTTAAATAATAAAAGTTCTTATAATAGGAATATTTTAAAATATAATCTACAGGTAGCCTGAATGACTTTTTAGACATTTTATTTTCAGTCCATCAACATTTTCTGTTTGAAGTGAAATTACTTGGTTCAGAAAAAGAAATGCATCTTTAACAAGGTTTTTTTATATATTGATGTAGGATCTAAGGGGACTTATTCTGATGCATCACAATGGCCTGTATAAGTGATCACGTTCATGTAGCAGGAGATATTCATATAACCCTGAATCTGTAGAGAATGAAAAAAAGAAAAGGAATCACACCAGACAATTTTGATTTTGTGGGAAGAATTTTATCTTAACTGCAAGTCTTATCTTTCATGCTGACACATTCTTGAAAGCAGAATTTCATTGATCATGAACCGACAATCATCCTTGTGGCATGAGAATTAGATACTGAAATTGTTCGGTTTTGTCATTGTTTTTTTTATTTAATTTTTAAAAAATAAAAGCCCGTGACATAACTGATTCTTACAGAAACAAGATCACAGCTTATCCAATTACGTGTTAATACTATAAATAGATTTGAAATATTGGAGTCTTCCAATATTTCAGGCACAAAGGAGAGATAAAAATAAAAATCATAAAAATTTTTGTGTTGTACAGAACAAATCTTACTCCAGCACCAAGAGAATGGCACTATTCTTTATTACAATATAATTCAGTCACATTCAAAGAATTGACTCTTACAGGAGTAATATCATAATTTAAAAATAAACTAATAAAACCTCCACCTTTTGCAATGCATGTTTTCTGTAATTCTAAACTGCAGCTGATCAATGGCATTCTCTATCCCATTGAAGGAATGAAATAAAAGTCATGTTGGAACAAATTGCTGCTTTCTAGGTCAGCAACACAGAAAATGAATGTTAGAAAGTTGAGGCCTAATGTGATGAATCCTTGGTATGTGCCTGGATGCGTTGCTGAATCATGGATTCTGTGCTGGAAGCACAGGCTGGGCTCCCCTAATTGAGTCCCCTTTGGGCTGTCTCAGAGTGCTGGCTGGCAGGGATTTAGATCCTGGGAATCCTGTACAGTAGAGAATGAAAAAAAGGAGGGCACGTCTTGTGCAGTAGGGAGCTGTGTGAGCTTGTCCCTTCTGTGGGACAACTAATACATTAAACTCCTCTTGTTAAATAGAAGTCTGTGTTTCCATGCTTCCTAAGGTCACGATGTCTGTCCCTTTTGAGCACCCTGCACAGGGTGGTGGGGAAGGGTCATTTTAAGTTTATGATGAGTATTTGAGAAAGTCACCATTCAGGCTTGGAAAATGTTGCTCACGCAGCTGAACAAGTCCACGCTTGTTGCAGCGAGCTGTGGCCACTTGCTGCAGCTGCACTGCTCTTATTTTTTTTCCCTAAGATATGGGTCTTTTTGCTCTGAAAGGTTCCGAGTTCTTTTCTGTGTGTTTGTGTGCATTTTAACAATAAAAAGTACTTTTGCAGTGGCTTTTAATTTTTTTTTTTTATTAGCAGCACTGATTAAGACAGCGATTCATGACAATTTGGCCATTAGCCTCCATTGTGGTGTCTACAATACACTGTTATTTTCTTTCTTCTTCATAGTGGGCTACTAGCCCAGAATCCTTCCACTTCTGCTGCAGCAACAGGATGGGCTTAACAGAAATCTCTGGGCTCAGTAAAAGTGACTCATCTCCCCTTGCTCATCTGCTCATGTACATTTTATTAAAAAGAAGTTTGTGTGATCATTGTGTTACGAATGTCAGGTAGAGATTTAATGTTCTCTTCCCAGTCTGTTAAATTTTTCACTGAAACAAATGTGTTTAAAGGAGTTAGTGTTATCTTAGAGGCAAGAGAGTGCCCAGGGCGGATCTGCTCGCTCAGAGCAGCCCCGCTGCCCGTTCCGGCCGCTGCACCTCCTTGCAGGAGGAGATGTGAAAGACATGCTTTGCAGCTCCAGCCCTGGTCGCTCCGGGAAACCAGGCACCCTAGCTAAAAATAGGCTCCTCTAAGTTAGCAGCTTTGCTCGTGAATGCACAGCCATGAGAAGCTGATTTGGGTAATAAGTGATTTCCATGGACTGGGAACCAGGGCCAGCTGGGAAGAGACAGGCGGGAGAAAGTTGACAAAATGTGGTAGTTTTAATCCTAGCTCTGGCTATTTGTGAAGTGCTTGATGATTCATTCTTTAATTTTGCTAACCACTGTGCATTTCCCTAAGAGCTCAGTCAACGTCAGAGTTTGATCCCACTGAAAGCTTTACTTACACAAGAAACAGTGTTTGTCTTGGAGACTGCAAAGTTTTAGCAAATCAAGGACTGTGTAAGGAAAACAAAGAATTATTGTATCTGTTCTCTGGTCATAGGGAGTTAAGTGAAGGAGACTTCCTTGAGGCTGAAAATTTGCCATCAGAGGAGCTTGATCTGAATTGTCTGTGTTCAGGGTGTGCACTCCCAGACCAGTTTCCCTCTTCTAGCTTCCCTCTTCTCCTTATTCCTGTTTGGCTTGGCTTCACCCATCCCTCTGCAAAGCTCTCTGTAACCCCACTTCTTGTCAGCTGTGCAGCTGAACTGAACTCACCCTGCTGCTGGGGGTGATTCCTCTGCTGTGGGATGAAGCTGTACACATCAGTGTTTCGTTTGGCAGTGTAAATGACTCGTTTTTTCAGCTATGGAAGATTTTCAGCTAGCTAGTTTGTGGTACAAGGAGGAGAATAAGAATGGGGGTTGGGAAATGCAATAGATAAAGTCTTAAGTGGTCACAATTTAAATCTTAAATTGCCAACTGCATGACTGGCTAGAAAAAGGAAATGTGAGCAGAAAAAGAAGGCAGTAAACATGATGATTAAGTGGATCTTACTCAGAGTAAATTATAGCATTCCCAAATGAAAGTCTTCTCCTTTACAGAGAAATCATTAAATGTTAAACTCACACTATTATTTGCGTTTCATTGGGTAGACTTGCATGTGCAGAAATATCCATTTTAATTAGTGTTGAAAAGAAGTCTCGTGTACAGAGCACTGCCTGGTAGGTATTTTTATACTCTCTCTCTGTGAACTCATTTTATATGATGATGATTTCTTCTAATTTTTAATTAACATGTCTAAGTTAGAGTTGGGGAAAATGATCAGTGTTTCATTAACTGCCTCATGCTTGGAGATCTATGCAAACCTAATTGATGTGGTTGCTACAGGGTACTTTGTCAAAATGAGCCATCCTGCCACTCCTTTTCTCCCCTTGCTTTTCAGTTCTATGAATTTGAGTGAAAGTCATACTCTACCAGCATATAGTTTTACCTCCAAAATGACAGCGTATGATGTGGTGTTACATTTCAGTTTCACCAAGATTATTTTGAAACATTTTATAGACTGTGTATTGGAAGATCTTTTGTGCATCACTGGTATGTAGTGCCCCTCTCCCCTGCAAAGAGTGTATATAACAGTGTTTTGGAAAAGCAGCAAGAGTTTTCCTTGTTCTGCCTCGAGGGAAAATTATTAGCTCAACTCTGAGCATCACAATTTAAAATATACTTGCTCATGTATAACAAACACCCCTGAATTCAAAATGTTTAATATCACAAAATATTAAAACTTGTTGTTATTTATTGATTTATTTAGCCATCTATACAAATGAGATATCATTTATCATAACAGTATCTCACTGGAAAAAAACATTGAGCTGTGTGAAGGCTGCAGGGTTCAGTGGTAAAGGAGGTGTCCTTGGCTCCCGTCCCAGCCCCACCACCAACCTGTCCAGTGACTGCACCAAATCAGAGAATGTCAGAAGGGATGAGGTTGGGAGGGACCCCAGTGGGATTATCTGATCCAACCTCAACTGAGTACAACTATTGGCATACTAGAGAAAATAATTTTTGTGGAGGAAGAGACTGTTATTAATCATACTCGTTAGTAAGTGAGTGTATTCGTACTTAGTATTATTCAGTGGGTTTAGGTTATTGTAGCTGTAGTGTTACTGTTTCCATAAGGTGATAATGAAAAAGGGTAGGTAAACAGCAAAGGCAAAGGAGAGCTGAAACCCAGTGATGTACTCTGACCACGAATTATGCCTTGAAACTGAGTTAGAGATTGTAAAGTCTGAGTAACAATCCTATGTCTGAACTTGCTTTATCTAAGAAAACCAATACTTTTTTTGTATGCTTATCATAGTGATAACAGCTAACTGCAACAACAGGGAGAAAGTTGGTAAGTTATAAATTATTCAAATATTTTTTATGAAACCATTATTAAAAGGATAGAAAAAGAATTGTTTTCCTTACAAAGTGGGGAAAATTATTTTTATATTAAAATTTACTTGGCTTCCTATAAAGTCTTGGACGTAGAAATTTGATCAACAGATCTTTTAAAATAAGATATTCACATAAGATATTAAGGCACATGAGATTAATTTAAGCCATCCATGTGACATGGAATTGCAGAGTAACTGAGATTGGGAGGAGCATCTGGAGGTCATGTGGCCCATCTCCCTGCTCAAGACAGGGCTCATATCAAAAGTGAGATGAAGCTGTTAAGGTTCTGTCTGGTTCAGGCATAATTTGAGAACACCAAGGTTAGAGATTCCTCAGCCTCACTGGATGACCTACCACCTCACTACTCTCAGAGTGAATTTTTTTTTCTTTTTATATCCCCCTGGAATTTACCCTCTATCTTGTGGCTAGAAAGAGTCCGTCTCTCTTCTCTTTAGGCAGTGGAAGGTTCTTCCTTAGTCTTCTATTCACTGGACAAATGGAGCCACCTTACTTTTCCTTGTCTGACATCTGCTTCAGCTCCCTAATCGTGGTCCTCTTCTGGAGTCACTCCAGGCTGTCAGTCTTTGTTGCACAAGATCCCAAAGATGGACACAGCATTCTAGATTGTGCATGTTGCTGTTGGAGGGAATTACAGGATGATAAATATCAATGAGAGGATCCCCACTGCTACCTGGATGTGAGGGGACATATTTTATGTGCCAGACTTGTCATGAGAAGCAGAATGCGACCAGGAAGGATGAGTTACACAGATCTTTGTCTTTGCACTTTGTATTCCATTTCTGAGGGAAAAATACCAACCAAAACAGGTAGGGAAGAAACCCAGTTTGAAAGAAGAGAGTGCTCTCTTATAGTGGTGATATTAAGTACAAATTCTAAAGCTTCATTTTCCTGGAGAGGTGACAAAGAAGCAAGTTACAGAGAGATGAGTGAGGCTGTCTTTTGGCACATGGCTCATTGAAACAGTGGAGCCACTTTAGTGCTAAGCATGATGTAATGCAGTTAAATTTCTGTTTTTAACTGTTTCCAGTTCTGCAATTAGGAATGTTACGCATTGCGTTATGAGAATAAAATTTATTTTTCCTGGTAGGCTTTTTAGTGTTGGATAAATACGACAGTTGAAACACATGGTGTTTCCTTAAAAGCTGTGAATTCAAATGATGGCTTAGTGTTGAAAAAAGGATATTGGGTGTTTACGATCCAAGGCAGGTCTGTCAGCTACAGAAGTCAGAGCAAGTTTTCCACAAGCTGGAATAGTCCGTTCAGGGCAAGTGCCAGGAAAAAGGCAAAATCTCCCTTGGGGAAGCACTGGGGACGTAATTCATGATTTTGTGAAAACTCATTAACTTAGTTTCTAAGCATTAGTTCTGAATCCGGTGCCAGTCAGTATTTCCATATTTTCAATCACCAATATGGATAGTGACATGAATCTGCTGGTAAGTTTGTAGATAGCATAAAAATTACTAAAATAATGAAGGTTGATGCAAGCATAATCTGAAATGATTGATTAGATGAAAATTCAAAAAATCACTTTTATGCAGACAGATGGATAGGTGCATGCAAAGATATAAGGCTTTCAGGATGGAAGACTGCTTTGGGAATTAGCAACTCTGAAGTCAACCTAAGGTTTTCGAGGGAAGCTTTCTTAACGAGTACATCAACTGAATTGATGGGAAGGAGATCTCAAGAGGTTTGTTTTTGATGCTGATATTCTCCTATATATGTACTTGTGAACTGAACCTGGAAGATGTTCTTGCTTTCATTTTTTTTCTCCTTGTCTCCAGCTACAGGCTTTTTCTTGACAAACTTGCTTGCTCTTCTGCTGAAAATCACTTGAATTCTGCTGGCAATTAGCCCAGGGAAGCAGAGACTAGTTAGAATAATTATTACTGGAGGTGTAGGTGTAGGTCTACAAAGCCTAAGGATGAACAAGAGGAGACAGATTAAAAACAGCTCTTTGGAGTCTGAGAAATGAATATTGTCAGGGCTTAGAAAGTTTTTGAATTCTCGGGGAGAACCTGGTGGGATGGTTGAAAAAATGCTGATTATTTTTGTGTGTATATGAGTTCATTTAGTCCCTCCTCTGCATGGCCCGATTTTATTAGGCATACTTGCCAAGTGGTCTTTCACTTTTAGGGAAAGAAGAACAAAATGTTTTAACTTAGTTTTCCAATAGCAGCACTGTACTGGCTTATCCCAGAATCGCTGTTCCTGGAAACCTGTGGTGAGCTTCCTGTAAGCTGTTTGTGAGCTGGCCATAAAGGGTATATCAAGAACAAGTAAGAGAATTAACTTGGCTTTGTCTTTGGTAGCTGCTGCTGCTCAGATCTGGTATTCTCACATCAGAAATGTCCTCGATTCTGGGGAATATATTCTGAAGATAAGGGGTGAGGTGTAGGGAGAGGACCCAAAAAATCATCCAGATGCTGAAAAATCAACTTTATGAGGTGAATTGTAGAGAGGCCAGTCATTAATCTTATCAAAGAGAAAAGGTCAAAAAGCAATGTGATTACTGCATGTAAGTACTTATTTATGGAGGATGTATTTGTCAGCAGAGGTCTTTCAATCTTCTATAAAAGCACATGACAAGATCCCATAGATAAACATGGAAGGTAGATAAATTTACTCAAGAAATAAGTCATCATTTCTTGCTTGGCTGCATAAATAAATGTAGAACTCATTGCTAGAGGAAGAGGTAGGAGCAGTATAATTTCAAAGTGTAGGTAGCTGCATTTTGTGCAATGTGCTTTAAGTATGCTTCTGACTTACATGGATTTGGGTCTGGAAGTGTAGGAGGAGAGGAAAATGGACAGAGATGACCAGGTGATCCTTTCTAGGTTTGGATTTATCATCTGAGATGCCTTCAGTTTACTTTTTTCACTGGAGAGTTGTTTGTGTTTATAATGGCTGCAAATATAAAGCAACATGATAATTACCTGGCCCCACAGAATGCCAGTCTACAGGAGGTCACAAAAGATCCCTTTTTCTCCTGGACATGTTTTGGTTTCAGTTGCAGTTGCGCCTGTCCATGTGCACTCTTCAACAAACTTCTGTTCCTTCAGGGAGCTGTGGGCAGCCACAGCCTGGGATGAGGCAGTGCCTGAGGTAATGTACCCAAAGATCTAATCTCTGGCTTACCATCTCCTCATAAAGGGAGCCTTTTTAGGAAGTGTGATAATGTTTTGTGCTTTCTGAGGGCCATTTCCACTGTTCAGAATTGTTCCTGCCTCATTGCTTTATTGAGAGGCCATCTCCTTCTGCCTGTGTCATGGCAATCTTGACTATGGAAGTTTTGTCCCTCTCTTCCCATCCCAATGAAAGAGCAAAATATCAAATGAATCCATCAGAATAAATCAGAAAATTTCTGATAAATAAACCTTCAGGAACAATCATCAGATCTTACACAAAATACCAACAGTAAGTTAGGTTACAGGGACATCTTAGGAGCTAGAACCTACAGTTCAGAGAATCTAAATGCTGGACTACAAAATACCTTACAAGCTCTCTGAGATGCCTAAGTACAGAAATCCTTGACTACAGTAAAAAGGAACCACTGCCAGGAAGCAAAAATACTTTTTTAGTTCAGGAAAGAATTACCTTCTCTGCCACCCTAGTAAACACTCACTTTGTAGCCTTTATCCTCTTGGATTCATTATGAATTTAGCCAGAAAACATTTGGCTTTGTGATCACTGTCTGCCATTACCTGTTATGAGGACTGTTACATTTCACTGTATCAAACACTATTGGAATTAAGGTTATAGCTGCAGAAATATCTATTTCCACAGATGTGCAGCTCAATTCTAAGCATTCTGAGTAGGAAACATTTAGCTCCAGGCAGTTATTTAATTTTTTATTTCTGTCTTTTTGCTTTGGTGTTGAAAATAAAATTTTCATAATCTTTGAAACTAAAATAAACAAACTGTCATGGAAGCTTGCCAATTCCCACCTTCCCCCTCCTTTTTGCTTTTGTCCCTCCTCCTACCTCTCTTCTAGCTGCAGTGGGATGGACCCTTTCCTCTGGTCTATCAGTGTGAAATAACCATGAGAGTCACTGCAGAGCTGAAAGGTAATTAATAATTAAAGATGGATCCAGAGAAATGTATCTATAATGCATTGATTTGTGTGGAGAGGATGTTGCTTTTTTCTTTTTAAGTAAAAGAAAGAATTAACAACTAGTCTTCATTTTGGACACAAATCCATTTTGCAAAATTTAGATTACGCTTCTCATTATCCACAATGCTGTTTCTTGGCCTGGGGAGTTGGGACTTAAGTTTTCAGATCTCTGTCTGTCTTTGTTTTAGCCAGTCATGCACAGCCACAGACTGTTAGTATTCTTTGCTCTGGGAAAAGGAAAAATAAAAAAATGAAGGGAATGAGGGACAAACCTAGGTATCAGAAACCAGAACAAAAACTTGCCTGAGCTGTGGTCAGAGACCCTGCGTGTTTCTCTAAGCTGTTTTTCTTAAGGTACTGAGGAGTAAAAATTTCTTAGGGACTGACAGATCTCCAAATAGCTTTCTGAGAAAACAGGTACTTCTCTAGTTAAGACAGAAACCAAGAAACTGAACTGATGTGTTTGAGTATCCGTTTCCCCCTTCCTGGCTGATGCATTTCTCTGATAGCACATTTTATGTCTGTTTACTTTATTCATGCAGAACTTGTATTATTTCCAGATATTGGATAATTTCTACTTCTTCACTGTAGTCCCCTGACCTTTGTAGTCCCCTCATCCAGTCCATACGCTGGATCTCTTCTTCCTTTTGTTAAAATTTTTGGGATCATCATCTACTGATACCTTAGTTAATAAGGACAACTGATTAAGAGCTGTATGTATTATGTCTCCTTCCTGAGAAATGCACTTCAGTCTGCTTGTGTTGTGATTTGGGAAAGGGATAGATAAGCTTAAAAAATATCATTTCAGGTAAATTGCCGTCAATTTGTTGTCACAGAGATTAAAGAATGCTTTCACCTTCTCCAGACCAGGGAATATGGAGGGGGCTTGATTCCTTTCCCTGCTGATACGGAATCAATGCCCCTGAAATTGCTTAGGTGTCTGTGGCTTGTGCTCTGAGCTGGGCAGTTTGTGAACATAGGTACAAAATCCCTGGACTGAGGGAAATCTCCCAGCACTGAATTTTAACATTTGTAATTTCTCTCTTCACATAGAAGAATAAGGATGAGAGAATAAGGATGCTGTAATAATGAACTAATGTGATGTGTTATCCTTGCTTATTTTAAGTCTCAGAAAGAAAGCCTGAGGCACTTTGCTCTGTATTTTTGCTATATCATGCACAAACATTTTCAATGGGTTGCCATTCATACAACTGACTATTAGGAGTCAAATTTCAGCTTAAATAAACTTTCGTTTCCTTATTTTTAGCACTGTGTTTCCTGAAGAAACGTCCCTGGTCTTCCATTTAGAAAAAGACAATTCATTGAAGAATTGGCAGGAAAGATAGAAGTTTTTTTGTTTTGTTTTTTTTTTCCTAAAACTTGGTCAGTTTTGACATGCTTCTGTCTTCAGGAGGTGGCTGAGTAGTCTTGAATGGATGTTTTATTCATTTTATTGAGTCTACAAAATAATTTTCTGCAGCTATTTCTTGGGCTGCATTGAAAACTTCTTGTTCCTTGGCCTATTGCCTTGCCTAAGATGATGATGGGCTTGGGAGAGGTTGGAAAATAATTTCTGCTGATGAAAAGATATTTCTTGTTCCAAAGTGGGGAAATTAAAGGAATTGAATATTGTTTTAGACATATGGGTGATGCATTTTTCCTGTGGCCTCTAATCTTATAAAATTCTTGCAAAATACAGTATTTAAAAAAAAATAACCACAGATGTATGTAGTTGATCAGGGATTGACATAATATGTCTCAGGTAATTTCCAGTAGTTACTTCTACTTACTTTCTCTTGTACATTGTGAGTGAACTTTACTTCAAGGAATGTCTATTTAGAGATACCTTCAGCAGTGTAAGTTCACACTGTATGGTGAAAAAGTTCAGGTCTCTTTCAATAGTCTCATGTCCATTATAACTTGACATATAAAGTAATAAATTTGTACAATTACATGCATTTCATGGAAAATACAATGTGATTGGTTTTTTTCTGTGTGAATGTGTGAGACTTGCAAATGCTGGTTTCATAAAAAATGGATCCTTCTCTTCATGTAAGAAATGTCAAGATCTGATTTATTTTTATGCGTTTAGAATGGGTTTAATCCAGATGCTCATCAGTTTAGACTTTGGATCAGACTCTGAGTAAATGCATGGGTGAGGAAGGGGGAGAAGGGAGCAACAAAACCATCCATTTGCTAGACAACATTGAGCTGAAAAGCTGCCATGGTTTTGAGCTGTAGCTTCTGAGCTCTGGTTATTACTGTTTTTCTATCATGGCCTCATTTAAAACCCTAACTTGAGAAAAAACAATTTGCAAGAACTTAAAGGTTCAGATTTTTTTCTTTGTTTTGGGTAAGTTAATTTCCATAAGAAAAGGTCTGTTGACTGGTAAACAGAGAAGACTATTCTCTAAGTTTCAGAAATAAAATATAAATAGAGACAGGCATTTACAATTCAAATATAGAACAAACTCATTAGGAAAAATGATTGGAAAAGAAATAGCAGTTCCAGAGAGATGCTCAGTATAATGGAGGACAACAGTGAATGTCATGTACACTGTACAGAGGTTTTAACTCTCTGGTATTATGAAGTTTTGTTGTAAAGAACCTTGGAATGAAGTATATCATACCTACCTTTTTGAAGAAATGAAATATGGGGTTTTTTAGTAGTTAAAAAATGTTTTCTGCTACACCTTTTGAGATTATACATATAATTTTATAAATTTCTTCTACTCTTTCTTTAGTTTTTCCTTTATTCCTTGTTGGAAAGGGAGGTTAGGGAAAAAATGAATTTTTTCCCCTATTGAAGATGTTGCCTCTTTGGCACAGTTTCTGTTCCATGTCAGGACATTGGTGGTACAGAAGCACATAATTACTGCAGAGCTCCTGGCTCCACTGTCTGGGTGTGTTGCTGTGTGTGGTGGGTAGCAGTGACAAGGAAAAGATCTTGGGACCCTGAAAGCTTTTGGGGGATATGGGAATTGGGTCTGGGGACATCATGGATCAGAAAAGAAATCCTTGGGGTTAGGCATATAGAATTTAGATGTGTCTATTGATCCTGCTTCTCAGTTTGTTCTTGCTTTATATGATGTTTTCTGCTCTGCCTGGACTTCTGCAGCTTATTTAGGTAGGGATTCATCCAGTCCTTCTGTGAGGGTCAAGCTGGAAGTGTAGGTCCTCACTCTGACAAATCACTAGGAAATCACTACTTCCACACTACTAGGAAGTCACTAGGAAATCACTACTGACAAATCACTACTTCCAAAGAACTGTTCTCACCTAGATGGGCAAAACAGATCTCTAGGGTATCTTTCTCTCCTTTCCTATCCTAAAGTTGGGATAAACCAGAATGATACATCTGTCTCCATTTCTCAACTGCAAAATAGACATTAAGTTAAGGGGGTGCAAGAAGACTGAAATTACCACATTTCTACAGAAAAGAGCCATGAGAAGGTGCAAGTGTAGAGATAACTGTTCAGAAGGGTTCTAGACATGAATTAAAAATATTTTTCTTCCACTTCTTGTGCTGCTTAACTGTTGTACCTATCCTTAAATCCATGAAGACAGAAAAGAGTAGTGCTTATGACATGAAGAAAGAAGTACTTAGCCTATTTCTAAAACAATCTGTGATCACGGAGAGAGACCAACCATGAAAAAACATCAATCTTTAAGGGGGAGAATTTCACATTAAGAGTTTGTTACTGAAACTGCTTTGCAGCTCTAGCTACAGCCAGCTAAATGCTGACATGCAAAAACCGTCTCTAAGGAATCTGTTGAATACCTAAGTCTTTACTGGAGTAAAATAAAGAAATATAGATCTCATTAATCAGGGTCTACAATCTTTTCCTGCTTGTATCTACTTGATCTGAGTGTCATTTAAAATGTATTAGAGGTTTAAGATTGGAATGCAAGGCTAATTTGAAACCTGGCTCTAAGATGACTGATTATGTTATTATACTTCATAGTGGTTAAACTAAAGCATAGTGTCTGTATGACAAGAGGGATCCAAAATGATGTGGAATTGCCTGGTGAAAGAACTGTTCCTTTTCACAGATAATATTTTATAATTCCACTTAGCTTTTTTATGTCCCCATGGCTCTTAAACTAATGGACACCTAGGGCAGAGGCTGGGTGAGGAAACGCAAAAAGCTGGCAAAAACTCGGTGCTCACAGATTGGAAATCTCCTGGTTTGGCTCCAGACTGAATGTGGAGAACTTTCCAGCACTCCTTCAGTCGCTTCCAATGTTTTCTTTGACGTATTTGGCCTCTGAGCAATTTTCCCAACTGCTCCCAAGCCCTTTCTAATAGTCTCCTAACCCACTTGGATGTTCCCTCAGCTCCTTTACGCCCTTTCCATTGGCACGGATAAGAAGTTCTGCTGCTTCAGGAATAATGCTGAAAATAAATGTGCTTTCATCCTTCTTCTCAAAGGGGCTCATTCCCAGTATTTTACAGTAGCTGAATTCTGTTAATGTCATTTGAGGTATTCCAAATTTATTGTGAATGGGGCCATGGGGAGCAGGCAGACTTGGCATTTGGTTCCCTCTCACATTACGCTAGGGGCAGCATGTTGGTACTTCTGAAATTAATTATTTTAGCAAGATAAGTAGAGATGAAGGAGTTAAAATGAAAGGCATCCCTAGAGAGACCAACTTCCACCCAGGAAAAGTGGGTGGTGTTGTTGGGCCTTGTCTGTCCCTGTGTGAAACTGCAGAGAGTGTGGTCCCTGTTTGGAAGGGCACCCAGGCACTCCTCACTGGGAAGGTGATCGAGCTGGGGGACTACAGGACTTTTGTTAGACAGCACCTGAAGCATCAGCTCCAGGTCTGTTTTGGGTTATTCTTGTTTTACTATGCAACCTGATTTTTTTTTTTTTAATCCTCTTAAATTATCTTTTTTTTGGTATCATTTTCCATGCCCAATTTTGACTTTGGAATAAGTAGAGTCAAAGTATCCCTGGCCATGCAAATTAGTGCAACATACACGCTCCACATCACAAAAGGTGTTTTGCATCTGCCTCTGGTTTGTCTTTGGTCTTCTGGCTGAAATATTAATCAGCATCACTCTGTCACTGTAATAGAACTGCCTTGGTTTTTAGCATGTTTGTCCTGGCAGAACTCCTTTCAGGTAGGAATGTGCCCATATTCCACTCTGTAGACCATGTTCCCATGTTTATCTTTCTCATTCATACAGGACAAACTCAGGCACCTACAATATTCAGTTAATATAAATTTCAGCCCCTGTTCATGATAGAGAAGGATATGAAACAGTGTGGTTCTTTCACTGATCATGAAGCATCAAAGTCCTTGCTTCCATGTACAGTCTTTATAAAGCCTTTTTATGATAGACAATTAGGTCTCATTTGAACACCATTAGCCGTTTCAGAGATAATTAAATGTTATTTTGAGGTCATTGTAGGTTGATGAAACCTCTGGTAAATATGATGTTATTTGGTACAATGATACTTAGTCCTGTGGTTCTGGTGAAGACAGAGCAGCTGTGAGGGAGGGTAACCAATGTGAACGTGTCTGCCAACAGCCCTGCTCAAAGGAATGCTCTGCCCAGCTTGTGGTATCCTCCTCTATAGCTATTTCCATATGTCTTGCATAATAATTTCATTTTTGAAATAAAAAGCATAGATATTTTTCTATGTAAATGTTTTTCTTTAAAAATAAAAAAAGCTTTGGCCTTGATAAAGGATTTAGTGATGCAGATTAGAAACTAATTTTCAATCTCTATATTTTCATATTGAGTAGTACCACTACATGAGAGATTGGGAATATTTCACAAACTGCACTTAAAATCTGATTCTTCTTTTGTAGTAGTGAATAGTTGTATAATAGTGATGATCAAGATAAACAGCTTATCCGTAATATTGGATTCCTAAAATATTTGGAAGAGATGTTTTACATATGCCATCTTTCAGTGTTAGCTCTGCTTCCTCTTGAATTTTCATGGGAATGAAAAAGAATATTCACATAACAAGTTTGGTTCTGCAGGAAGGATTGTTGATTCAATTTAGAATACATTAGTAGGGAAGATAAGTAGAGCTAGTCTGTATTTTAAAAAGAATCACAATTAGGATATTAGAGAGACAGGAAAAAGATATTCTTGCTTCATGCTTTAAATTTATTCTCTTGGCATGTTTGCAAATGTGATTTTAAGAACTTCTCAAATGCTATGTTAAGTATTTAAACCTAAAAATTGCTCTGGTTGTGTAGTAAAAAGCAATGACAGAAAATTGGAGATTTTTGTGTCAGAGGTGACATTTTTGGGGGCTGTTTGAAAAAGAACAGGAAGTTTAATTGAACAAGTTGTTAAAATGTTAGACAGTTTCCAAAGTTGCAGATTTGAGTTTAATAATTCTGTGGCCTTCAGACTGAGTTCCCTCCCATTTCCTTGCACAAGCTCTGTGTCTGCAGCATGCCCAGAAATCTTGGACCTGCATCTAATAGTTCTAGAAAGGAGCAGCAATATGGATATGTTGAAGTAGCAGCAGCCCAGACTGGCTGATCAGTTCAACATATACTTTGATCTTTGGGCCCTGGCCATTAACAGTTACACAACAATATTCTCCATCTTTGTGTGGCTGGGTCAGGCAGTACCACATAGAAACCTGTGCTTATCCAAGCAGCCAGCTGCTCACAACTGCAGTAGCAGCCCAGCTGCCTGAGTTGCAAATTATTAAAGATAGGAAAATATATTTGGGAAGCATCTTTATTTATATGCCTTCTCCATTTTTTTTTGTAGTTTTTTGTTTATTGCTGTTCTAAACGCATCTGTGCTATGGACTTGTGGTATCAACTGATGTGGCTACTTCAGCCATATGCTTATCTACTTCTCTGTTAAATATGATTGAAATCAGTCAGTGGATTTAGAATTAAAAGGTAGGGATGAGGAACCAAACCCACATATATACAGTGTCATATGTATGGAGTGGCATCACATAATTTTCTTAGGAGCTTGCATTGAAAATCTGGCATGAGTTGGTAATGGTCGATTGTGTTGAAGATTTGTTGTGTTCTGTCCCTGAGCTGTAGTCTTCTGAAGGCAGTAGCTTGTCTTTTTGTTCTGTGTTTCTACAGAGCTAACAGAGTATAATCCTGTTCTGTGCTAGATAGTAGATTAAATATATTTGATATCTTAACTTTACTCTTCTGTATGAATGTTTTCAGGGTCAATGTGTCAAGTACTAGGTTTAAAATGCTTTTGAATCTGGAAGCAATCACAATCAATGCTTTCAAGACTATGCACTTTTTCAGCTCTTGTGGATGGAAATACCTCTTAAAGAACAGGAATTGAGCCATTATTGTGTCTTACTTTGAGTTATGAATTAATTCACTGTATGGAATTATTACTAATGTTTGAGACAAGTGCACTGGTATAGTCAGTGACTTCACACACAGTAAGTCCTCTCGTCTCCCGATACAATTTAGCTGGAAGAAATAGAAATCTAATTCTTTAAGTATTTCATGTTAAATCATGTATTGCTTTTATGAACTTTATTACCAGAGAGAAGTAGAAGCTTATACAGTGAATTCTTAATAGCTTAAGTAATGGTTTAAATGTTTGCTTTTTTATCTTTCATCATAGTGCTGCAACAGAGTAAACCTAAATGCTCTTTTTCTGTTTAGTTTTCCCAGCATAATCAAATTATGATGTAGTTATGATGTATTAATAGTAGTATAGTAGCTTGTCCATATAATAGCCTTGTAGTAATGCTCCTTCATATTAATAATTTCCTGAATTGTATTCTTATAAGAATATTTGTTTTAAATGAGAAATGTGAAAATGAACATTGCTCTTAGCATGATGATTGGGGAACCTGCTGCTGCAAAAGTGGAAATGGCTTGAGGGGTTGGAGCAGTAGATGGTTGCCTATAATTTGCTTGGGAGATTTTTGATTATTAGTTGTTAAATTTTGGAATTACAAGGGGTGATGGTGAAGAATTAATAGGATGTGCCTAGAACCTCTTGATCTCACCAAAACAGTCATGGTGTACAGTGGAATAGTTAAATAGCTGAAAAGGTGAGTGTGGCTGTGCTCTTGAGCAAAACAGCAGCTTATGTTCCAGTCAAACAGAGTATTAAGTGCCAGTTCAAGTGACTCTCATAAACACTTCTTTGGATTTCAGTGGGTTTGTTCACATGAATTAAATTAAGCAGATGCTAACAAGTTTGCAGAAACTCGAATCTGTCTGAGGAGTTTATTTCCTGGTAGCTCTGGCTGCCCAGAAGTACTTACAGCATTCTCTAACTTTCTGAAAACTTTAGAAAAGAAAAAAAAAAAAAAACTTGCAATAATACTTGTAACTGTGATTTGAAAGTATGACGCTTTTGCTATGAAACTTCTGAATAGCTGCAAAAGAAAAACCCAACCTAAAATCACATATTTCAGGGGTCAAATAAAACTTTATCTGTAAGAATCTGCATGTAGATAGAAAAAGAGAGATCTTTGTTAAGAATGGTCCATGAAAGAAAGCATCATGGGGGGAGTATGGGGAAAAAATAAAATAGTTTTCCAAAAACTGATATTTATCCAAAAAATCCTCCACAGAAAGATAAAACATAAACGTCAGGAAAAGTGATTGATCTAGAATTCATTCCTTTTTCCTTTCTCTCATTCCTTTAGCTGACATGGTGATGAAAAGAGAGGATTAAAATGGGCTTCTTAAAGCCAAAATTTTATTAGGAAATTATTAAAAGCACATTGTGTCTCGTAAAATGAAGTTGTGCTCTTTTCAGCCCAGCCTTGCTGCAAAGCATTTTCAGAGGAGAGCAACAGAAAATGAGAAGGGATAAATATAGATCATTCTAACTTTCCTTATTCATGGGTAATAATATCTGTGGAATTTTCTGTTTGTTTTCCTGGTCTGTCAGTCACTGAAAACCCAGTGCACCCCTGAAGACAGGTCTGTATCCAGAAAGGAATTTGGATCAAAACTGCTTCAACTCCTTTGTTTGGAGAACAATTTTGAGCTGTGACTACTGGAGCAGTGAGAATTCACACAGGCAGGAATGCAGTTAAGGAAGCAGGGGAATGACGTGGGAGAATCAAAACTCCATCTGTGCACCCCACTGCCCTTCTCCCTGCCCAGAAAAGGAGGGGGAGGATGAAGTACAGAAATTTCTGAAGGTCCAACAAAGAGAAATTGACTGGAACTAGTTATTTCTTCCATGGAAAACTAACTTCTAAAGCACATTGCATTTGATTCTTAGAATCCTAAGGGATTTATCTTCCATACCATGGCACATAGAGAGAAATACTGGCTTTATGGAGAGGCTTGTACCAAAGGCTTTGGTAAAGAAACAGGGAATAGAGTACCAATTTTGTGATAAAAGCTGAAAGTTTTCACTTTCTTTTTTCCCTTTCAGTGTTTTTTGTCCAGAAGAAGGATCAGGTGTTTATAGGTCCCTAGCACACAACAGTAATCACTGTTGTCACCTCCATTGTCATACTCTGGGGGAGAACTCAAAGAGTTGTGGGTTAAGATTAAATGGTTTAAAATGGTTTCACAAGTCTCTAGAAGTCTGGATGGAGTGGAGATTTCTAGATAATCCTATAAATCCACCTTAAAGTAAAAAATCTGATAAATCTAATTCATTGCCTAAATTTATTTTAGCTGTAAAATAATAAAAGAAAAGAGTTAAATTTATTTTAGCTGTCCATGACTGATGGTAGTGCGAGCTGATTAAGAATCATATCCTTGATCATTGCTCAGTTGCTGCTGTGCCTCTCCCCAGCCACAGGCCACCCAAGCACTTTCACTTGGAGAGCCATGTGTATGAACCACTGGCTTCAATCCAGCCTGTAAAATGCTCGTAATTATGGAGTCTCATTAAAATGAAATCAGTGAAACAGGCTTCTGCTCTTAAAAATGATGGGTAGAATCCAGAGATCCTGAAGACCTTTATGCTTTCATTGTGAAATAATTACTTCTATTCTTTGGATCTATCTATTAATTTAGAAGAAGTACCATTATGGTTAGTAGGATTGCCTGAAAACATGCCCATAGTCTAAAGGACTATGCTGTAAAATCTGTTAAATAGCTGGCCTCCATTATTCAGATACTGGCATGAGATCCCCTGGCACAGTTGAAATGATTGTCAGCCCCTCAGCAGCTTCATACTTCTTAAGTTGTGACAGAAATCTGCTAATGGTGTTTGAGAGTTCAAAGATGGCTTCCTATGGCTTTGTTTTTCCTACTAAGTCTTTTTCTCTGCTTCCAAAGTGCAAAATAAGGTATTTTTTTTTTACTGAATTTTTAACTTTTAACGAATTTATCAGTCAGATTGGAAAGTACTGATATCTATTTTCAGAGCTGTGTCAAGAAGATATTGTACTGCATATGGCTGTTACCTGAAAGCCATTCAATTGAAGTGTGTGGGACAGCAGTGGCTTTCTGGTTGGGTGTGTGCTGCCCGATGAACTGCAGCTAGCCAGCAGTACCATGAGCCTGACAGGCTTTAACAATTCTGACAGGTGCTGAGTTACAGAAATGGCTTATCTGGAAGGTTCTTTGTTGGTGCATCCATACATAGAGAGAACAAAGGTAGTGGACTGAGGGTGACCCAGTAGGATTTTCTGTGGGTGATTTTAATCTGTGTGATTCAGGAATGGAACACTGGGCTTAACCTGTGGCAGAACGGCTCCAACACGTTGCCGGAAATTATCTGAATTTTAAAATTTCTAATTCTTGGACTTACAGGGATGAAGAAGGTTGGCTCACCAAGGTCAGGATTCAGCCTCCATTTCTGCATAAATGGAAAGAAATAAAGTATAATCTCTTGTATTTTAAAGTATTTTCTTTTTTATTTTCATGTACTAGGAACGTATTCTTGTATCTCTTAAAAATAATAAATTCCAGATCAGTTTTTTGACTCAAGAGGAATGATAGTTGTTTGGAAAAGCTCAATCTGAAACTTTTTCCTTAATAATTGGAGCCAATAGATGCTCCCAGTAGTGAAGTTTCTTTTTCTTCTTAATTGCAAGCACCAGAAGAAGCTGTAGTTAAGACACTGACAATACAATGAATAGCTGACCTGGTGGAACGTGCTTGGGCTCTAGCCAGGAATCTCATCCATAGATATACTCTCCTTTGGGAAATGGTTCTTTCTCTTTGCTTTGTAAATCTTGTAGTAACCTATTATTTTTTTCCTTTTCTTTTTCTTTTTTTTTTTTTCTTCTTTTTGCAAGCCAAACCTTTATTTTTTATTAATAATCAAATTCCAAAAAAGTGATCTGGTAGATTGTGATTCTTTTGAGAAACGGAGTGAATAATACTACTTGTGAATTGTGGATTGTTTCCACTTTTGCTCATATCAATATACATCCAGGAATACATGTTATGAATTTATTAGGTTTGGCTACCTCTGAGTGAGACTGGTATTATACCTCAGTTCTGTAAAACACTGCATTATTTCAATGTAATAATATCCACAAGTCTGAAATTCTGTTCTCTCACAAGTTCCAGCATACAAGGAGTGCAGCATAAATGCATCTTTGGCTTATTAATTATCTGAATAATCAAAGTGAATGCCTACAGTTGCTTTCTGCTGGAGATTTCACCTGGTGGTCAGGAGCAGAGCAGCGCCAGTTAAATAACAGCTTGCTCCAGGCTGTTGGAGACTGCTGTCGACCCCACATTAAAGAAAGCCCCCAGCAGTTCTCCCTCTGTGGGGCTGCTATGGGCATGAGGCTCCAAGAGGGGCAGCAAATGAAAGAAACCTGTGAAAGATCCAAAATTAAACCATAGCATTGAGCTTGATACCCTGGTTGTGGACTAGTGCTTTACATTATTTGACCAGTGAATTTGTCACACGTTGAGCAGATGGTCTATGATCTTTTCATAGGATGAAGATGTATTGTGGATGAAATTTGCTTGTATATTTTGTTGGCTGTTGCTGATGTAGATGAGTAATTTACTGAGCACAGAGCTGGTTCATGAAGGGGAAAAAGTGATTCTTCAAGAAATAAAAAGTTATAGCTATGAAAGTTGCATTGCTGATCTTGTAAGGAAGTCCAGAGCTAATTTTTAGCCAATTTTTTAATCTGGATAATCAAAATTAATCACTATTGTTTAACACTCTGGATTAAAAAAATAATTGTGTCTGTAGAGTTGCCTCCTAAATTTAAACTAGCAACCAGATTAGGTTTTCCTAATCAGAAAGTCATAAGGATTGCTTGGGGAATGTCATGTGGTGGTGGCATTTATGCAACAATTCCAACTCCACCAATTTCAACTCTGCTTATGTGAAATGGCAATCTTTCACAGTCACCAGATTTGCAGAAAACTTCAAGTGCTGAAATCACTCTTTCCAGAAAGAGAAATGAAAAAGCCAGGCTGAAAAGCAAAACTCTTAAGAGTTAAAAAGGAGGTGAAATGCTGTTCAGATTTTCAGAAGCCTCACTTTCATATTTCCCAAAATCATGCTGCTCATGTCTGTTTCTGTTTCTTATATCAGTTTATGTATTTAAACCTACTTAATCTCATTTTCTTGTAGGTGATCCTGATCCTTACGAAATACTATCATACTGACATGGGGAAAGTTCTGGAGAGCTCTTTGTGGAGGTAAGTTCTCTGCTTTTTCCATAACCTTCCCTCCTGCCATTCTTGTTATACATCCATCACTTCCTTTTCCAGGCTGCTGCTGGGTTGAGTTGGTAGCTGACTGGATGCTATTGTAGCCAGATTATCCTGATTGTCATCAGCTCTTGCTCCTTCTGGTCCTTGAATTCATTTCCTGTAGTTGAATTAGAGTTTGCAATGAGTTTTAACAGAAAATATAAGATACTTTCTTGATGCTACTTTGCAAGTTGCCATGTTTTTCCTTTTCCTAGAAATTCTGTATCAAATTTACTTAAAAGGTTTGAAATGCTTACTGTGTTGGGGTGTGTCTTTTGTGTCTTCTGCTGCTTGAGTAGTGTACTGAGGTTATCAAATAATCCTGTTTTGGAAGAAGTTAGTACAGGTGAAGTATACCAGCAGTGAAGGTTATATTGTGTTTTACGACAACTGGGAATAAATAGTAATCCAAATAATTTCCTCAACTGATTCTCATTCCCATAATACTTGTGAATTAAGATACCAATATGCTTGTTGCCTGTGTGTGCACAGATTGCATGTTCAGGTGTACATCAGCACAAAAGCAGGGCTAAGGTAAGTCTAAGTTATACTAGTCACACTGCTTATCTTCTCAGGTCTTAGCTGTATTTTGATAAGGAGGCTTTTTGTGCTCTAATATCTTGTGTGGATGTGTGGGTCTGTATAAATTTTCCACAACAAATTTTTATGAGACCCATCATTTGAAAAGCAAAAGTATGTTGCTGTTATCAATAAATGTGATACTGCACCAGTATTTGCTCTGCAAGTTTTGCTGGTTATCTCTAGCAGTAGAAATAAATGACAGGATACTTAAGCAGACATATGTGAAATTCAAATGTAGCTCATAAGCTTCGGGTCTAGAAACAAATGGTTTATCTAAAACCTTGTGGCTTTGGTACTTGTAAACTTCAATCTGTCCTAAGAGTTTGTATGGGGACTCGACCTTTACAGAGACAATCCAAGGAAAGGGCTGGGTAAGGGAATAGAGAGTGGGAAAAGTCTGTTTCCAGGACATGCTGAAAAAAAAGCCTTGTTACCCATTTTAAAAGAGGTGACATTGTTTTAACAGTGTGTAGTTTTACAGTGACAGTGCTTCTGCAATAACTGGTTGTCATACCAGTGTCTGACTAGTGCTCAGTCTGGCCAGGGCCAGTGGTCCATGCAGAAAAAGGGTATTTCTAGAAATTTCTGGTCATATGGAGGCATTCAGGAAAGAGAGTAAGATCAAATGGACACAGCTTAAGCATTGTCTCAAGATTGGCCATTTTAGGGCTATGACAGTTCATTTGTAACTATCCTTTAAACTTACAAGATGCAGAATTTATTGCACATTTGTTTATGTTTTAATTTTTGTCCAACATCTTGTGCAAATAAGACAACCAAATGGCAGTTTGGATACTCTCAACTGCGTAAGCACACACTGCTTTCCTATTACTTGTCAGTGTCCCATACATGTGCAACATATTTCAAGTTTTCCAATGTATTCTTCAGGGTATCTATCATAGACTTTTAAGCAATTTCAGTTGGATTTTTCAAAATAAACTCTTTGGTCTTTTAAAATAAACATAAACCAGGCTTCAGATAATGTTTCTTTCTTTGGAGAATATGAACACTTAAAACAAGGTCATCCAGACCTTGCTGACAGCTGGTGTAAAGAACTGGTGTGAACTGCATTCAAATAAAATCGATACTAGCGTGCATCATCTGGAAATCATGCCTTTTCACTTACAAGTAACAGATGTAGCAGATGCTTTGGTACTGGCACAGGTCATGGTCCTGCCCCAAGGGCTGGGCTCAGATGTCCTCAGGGCTCTCAGTGGTCTCAGGCTTTGGGGATGTGCCAGGTGCCCATGGCTCCACTTCACTGAGCCTTGGGGGACTCTCCTTGGATATGTCTTGCAATTTCACAGGGCACAGCCCAGCCAGGGTCTGGACATCAGGGTGTCTTGGGCTGCCCAGTTTGTCAAGAGAGCCCCTGGGAGCTCACTCCTTGATGTGATGATGCCCAGAATCTGCTGAGCCATGGATGGGGCTGAAGGCTGTGGCTTGTTCACCAGACAGGCTGGATGGGTTCTCAGTGATCTGGTCTAGAGGAAGGTTCCCTGCTCATGGCAGCAGGGTTGGAGCTAGATGGTCTTCAAGGTCCCTTCCAACCCAACCCAAACCATTCTGTAATTGTGTGGTTTCTAAAACCAGGATGGAGATGCTGAAAGGAAGTGAGTGCTTAAGATGAGGACTTGGACCAGGGATTACTATCTAGGTGATCCATGCCTGGGTGNTGCTGAAAGGAAGTGAGTGCTTAAAATGAGGACTTGGACCAGGGATCCATGCCTGGGTATGTTCTGGGCTCACCTCCTTCCTCCACCTCTGCCTGCTGTCACATAGAGGAGACACACACAGTTGTCCAACTGGAAGAGTTACAGAGTGCTTGGATCTGGAAAAGTGCAAATCAGACCAACTATTGCCAAAGTATCAAATAGTGCCCCCCTCTGTTGAGGTGTAGCTCACTATTTGTGCTAAATAACCAAATGAAGCTGAAGTCCTTTTACAGTCAAGGGACTTCTGTGTTTCTGTCTGTGTAAAATGGTTGGAGCTTCACCAGTTTTCACCCACATTTGCTGTTGGAACTGGGGTGCTGTATTCACATTGGCAGCATGCCCAGAATGTGTAGTGTGTACATTTTTCAACTTTTTTGTTTAATTCTCTTTTGCATTCTTCTTATTTGTGTGAAATAAATATGCTATAAAACAGGTGTGAAAAATGATACAGGTTTTTTTTTTTGTTAGCAGAGAAATGTCATCAATCTGTTTCTGTGCCCTAGTGGGAATATACTCTCTCCAGTTACTTCCTGAACTGGCCCAATGTTTTTGTTCCTATCTTGCCTGGCTAGATAATACCAGAAATCATATTGCCTCAGTCACTTACTGGCTTAGTCACTAAGTGAAAATAAACTAGTTTTATAAACTGATCAATTCTGACTAGGGTAATTTTTAAACATTAATATCCCAGTTTCTCTCTCTGTTCAATAAATATTTACCTACTTTGGTGTTTATCAGTTATTTTGTTCCTTGAACCTGCATCTTTCATCTTCTAAAAGTTATTTTCCCTTCATCTCTTTCCTTTTCTCCCATAACTCAAAAGAATTCTTTTTTTCCTTGTTAAGCAGGACAAAGGATGAGGAAGGATGATCTAGTGATACTTGTTTGCTCTTGGTGACCTTGGAGCTGCAGTCAGACTTTTAAGAGCAACACAAGTGGTGGTGAGAAACACCAGTCAGTGGTGCTGCCTAGGTGGGGGCACTCTATGTGTAGAAGGTTTGTGGGTGGATATTGGTGGTGCATTTTTGTACCTCTGCAGAGCATTGTCAATTTGTGTAGGTAGCTTATGCCTGCCCACGTAAGTTAGGTTACAGGCTTGGGAGACCTAAATCTGAATTACCTTAGAATTTTTCATTGTTGAATAAATAGGGAAAATAGTCCTGTGTAATGAAATTCTTAACAAGGTTTTTACTCATAACAGCCATGTCTGGTTAAACTGAAGAAGTGAAGACAAAATCTTGATGGAAATATGCAGTTAAAAAATACCAGATTGTGCTTCTGTGTCAGCTATTTCTGATGCTTTCTTCATTTGCTGATTAAGTAATTGTGTAAATTGTATAATTATTTTACTCAAAATAAGGTAGGGAAATAAATAGAGATCACATTGGTTACCTCTTGAATATAAACTAAAATAAATTATTGAGGAGGATCAGAGGATTGTTTTCAGGTCTACTTTTAGAATTTCTAAACTGTGGTGCTTATTGGGAATACAGGTTGGTTGTCATGTTAAAGCTCTTTAGCATAATGAAAAAACTAAGAATTCAAATACTGAAACTATTGTCACAAGTTGTGAATACATGGAAGATACTTTACATACTAGAGCTGTTTGTGTCAGAGTTCATGTATTTATCCAGCATGTTTACAGTATGCAGGAGCTGGAAAGAACTGACCATTTAGGTTGAGTGTGTGTTTTCATATGCTTCACAGACCCATTTGTGCACAGATATATTGATGCACATATTTTACAACCTAAGGTACCTGCTTGCATCTGTTGAATGTCTGCAACTTTAGATGCAAGTATTAAATTTTACAATCAAATAGTTTCACTTTGAACTAGTAATCACTATGAAATTAATGATAATACTTATTTGAATTATTTATTCCTAATAATATTGGAAATATAAATGATTATTATTATTCAATTTTATACATGGAACAGCTGAGATGATAATATTGCTGAAGGTTATGCAGTGGTGACTCAGCACTGTGTGACCATGGAATTACCTTCCAACCCTGTGCTTGGACTGGCCCAGAGTCCTGTTACTGGTAGGCATGCAGCCTTCCCTTTCTTAGCTTGATCTAAGCAATGAATAATAGATGCTGCTGATGATTGTTAATAAAGTTTTGATTGCATGTTATCAGTCTGTAATGATACAGTAATGCTAAAGTGGCTTGCTGTGTAATTGCCATTGTTCCCAATGGCATCACCATGTTGTTACTGCTTCACCACAGCAAAACAAACGTGTTACTTGATGTTAACTGCACTGCTGGATCTCAGCATTGCCTGCTAAAGGCTAGGTAGCCCTATTTTCAGAGATGTTGGGTTGTTTTGCCCCATGTTATCAGTACAACCCAACTAAATGAAGAAACAGTCTTCCCCACCTCCTTAAATATTTTTGGATATCCCAGCTGAGCTTTCTTGGAGTCCTTACTCCAAAAGCAGCCTGAGGGGTAAGAAAAGTCAAAGAGCTGTGGGAGGTTGAAAGTCCAGATCAGTGGCTGGACAGGTGGGGCTGAGAACAGTTGGGAGAGTGTCATGGACAGCATTGTGCTTGCCAAATCCCAAGGAGTCAGGAATACCCTGTGTGGTGGCACAGCTCTTTCCCTCTGCACCCACAACAAGCTGCCTATTCAAGGACAAGACTCCCCTGTGCAAGCCTGCTTGGGGCACAGTGGCTGCAGGGGGCTTTGGGCATTTACACAAAGTGCAGGCCTACACTGAAGCTGAAATCCAGACTACAAAGGGCTGGCGATTCTTTTAAACTGGATACAGTGAACAACATACAAAGTAAAATTTCCAGGTGGCTCACAGCCTGTGTAAAAATGAATATGGACATTAGTTTCCAAAATCTTTGGACTTGTATGTGAAACTGATTTCAGCTTTTTCCTGAAATTAATTTTAAAAGGAAAACAAAAACCCTCAATAAACAGTTCAGTGCCCCAGTGAAATTTTTTGTATTAAATACTGCTTAATAAATGAGCAACTGTATTCTGCAACAACTTGCACTTCCAGATGGCCTTATATTGTGGCTCTGCTTTCAAAAGTGACTTTGTAGAAATAGCCCCAAGGGATGGAATTATTGAGTCTGTGATTTTCATATCAAATTTTCTCCTTCCAAGTTAAAAAAGAAAAAGAAATGGCTTTCTAATTATTAGCCCAGTGTACTCAGCTTGGGATCTAATGTCTAGCTGTGCTTTCTCTAGCTAATGCATCATCATGAGTAATGCAAGGTCTGCAATCAAAATAGAGTGTCCTCAATTATAACTGTTCAGCTCTCTTGTGCTCCTATTATATCCTTATTTACACCTGTTCCACTGAAGCAAAGATTTTGGGCAGCAGCATTGAAAAGGCAGTCTTACAATTAGAATTTTATTTCTCTTACTTAACTACAGATTTTTTAATGTTCTCTTTGATCGTATTTCCATATTCATCTAATAGTATTACAAAGACCTTCATTGTTCCTTGTTGCAGCTTGCATTGTCTCACTAAAACTCAACAGTGTGCCATTGTGAGTTGAATTGTGTGGGAAAGTCTTTATTTGAAATTTATTTTGGACTTTTAAAATGTGCTGTAAAACCATAGTTAAAAAGCGGATGTAGTGGGTTCCAGCATATCAGCAATGTTTTATTGTGGGTGTCAGGAGAAAAAATATGTGGAAGGTAAAGGAAATTAAATAAACATATCTTGACAAACCTTGGAATGTGCAAGGCATTGAAGAGGTGGTTATGGATGTTTTTAGTGGTAGTGGAATTGATTCAGGAGCACAGAGGGTGCCCATGTCACAGGGTGTGCTCTAATGGACACATGACCTGCCATGGACTTTCTGAGACCAAGGCCCAGCACAATGGGTTGGCAGTAACCTTGCTGTTACCTTGGTGTTGCACTCATCCTGCCACATTGGCTGTAGCTTTTGGCCATTCAACAGAGGAATGAAATTTGGCTGTGGGTATTTGGGACTCTTCCCTGAGATGTGACCTGTAGACTCCTCTGAAGGAGGTGTCTTTTAAAAGGCTTTCCAGTGCATGGGATTTAGCTTAAGCAGGTACTTTTATGTCTGTGTTGCCATAATACCATTTAAAGACTATTTTGATGTGTTAGTATGTATGAAGGTCTGAACTGAAAAAAATATATCCTAAAAGCAAGTAACAGGTACCAAATAAGTCTATCCAAATTTCATTACTGAATATCTGTTGGTCACAGATGAGAGTGCTGTGTTGTAACTACTTTTCCATGTCTTCAACAACTTGGAATAGTGATGATGACTTTGAATGTTTACATGTTTCTGTAGCTTGAGATCACATAGAGAAGATATGACATGTGATTTAAGATCCAGTTAGAAAGCTGTGATCTATGTAGTTAGGAAAGGGCTCTTGTGGTGCACTTGTGCTTATTGAAGCTGGTTGCAGCATGGCTACTGGACATGTTAAATACATCTTAAAGCATGAGAATTTTGCTGCTTTACAGGTTGATTTTCTTTTCCCCCTTAATCCTCCTTCTGGAAAATGAATTAAGTCATTGCAAGATATAACTTGTAATGAGTGAGTCAATTTATTGAGAAAGAATAACCATTTATTTCAAATGGCTTAAGAATCCTTTTCTTGTGTTTGAGTAACTTGAGCCTAAGTAATAGAATTTCTGATTACTTTAACTGGTACTGCAGGCTTTGTGGGAATTATATCACAGGTTCTTGTTTTAAGTAGACTCTGTTTGGGCAGGACTGATGGTAACATAATTGATCTTTCCTTCCCAAGACCCATGCAGGTTGGTAGCTGTGGGATGTCTAGGAAAGTTGCTTTGCTGGTGTTTCCTCAGTTTTGTCATGGTATCTTATTGAATAAGCCTCCCTACAAGAAATGATCCTCTTTCTTGCCAGCCTCAGCAGACAGGTTTAAGGTGAGAAACAGGAAATGCTGTCTTTCTATGCATTAGTCATCCTCGGGGCTCGTGGTTTGCTTTTGCCCTCTCTCCCTGCATAAGAGGGAAGTTTTGGCCATGATCCACACTTTTATATGAGCAAACTGAGAACAGCAGCCTTGGAGCTTTTATTATGGCATGATTCCTCTATACCACGTTCATATGAAAACTGTTGAGCCATCAGGTTTTTTGATAACTGGGGTACTTTGCTGCATTGTCATCCTTTAACTCCCACTGTCAGCAGGCTGGCACAGCAGGGAGGTGCAGGGCCCATAACCTGGGGCAGATGGAATGACACCATCTCTTCCTCTCTCTGTCTCTCTGTATATCTATGTACATGTATCCATGTTTCGTTTGCCACTCTGCAAAAGGAAAAAAATAAGAAACCACCAGCAAAGCAGCCTGTTTCATTGCTCACTGTGTTTTCCTGATGATGAATGAGGTATAAAAACTGGGAAAGGATATTTCTTAAAATCTGAAAGGGATGGAGTCATGGTGTCAGGGAACTTGTGACAATGTGCATGTGACATTCCACTCAGCAACTACTGATGCTGCTTAGTTCCACCTTCAATCTGTTATGTGACCTTTTTTGAGAACCTACCATTGCTCTGCTTTCCCCACTTGGTCTTTCGTTTCTTGGAAATATAGGTAATTTGGAGAACTGATGGTGGGATTCCCATCAGTGCTTGGGTTGTAATACTGCATTAATACAAATAACAGGAAGGAGCTGTAATGTTTATGGATGTTTAATGTTTGTGTCCTTAAAGTTTTTGGCTTGAGCCTGAGAAGGACAGGAGTCCATCAGAGAGCATGGACACACCATGAGACCCCAAAATACCCATATTTTCCCTATGAGGCAGCTGATGGCGTGGTGCCTTTTCAGAGCTGATCTTTGAAAATACCATTTTGCAACCCTCTGTTGCATCTCTTAGAGTTGAGCACCTTGTGCACTGATGGGTGTGTGGAATGTGAGCAGCTTCACTTGCTTCTGCAGTACATGCAGTCTGCTCCAGAGCATCCACTGTGAACTGATTGCAAATTAATTTGGTTGTTGGGACTGAATGAATGAACAGCTGCATGGTTAATTATGCAGAATGGTATAGAAATATCTAGTGTTAATGTTTTATACCCTCATTATCTCTGCAGTATGGAATATATTTTTCAGTGTGAAAATAACAAAGGCAATATTTCCCACATAACTTATTTATTAAGATCATCGTATTGTTAAGACACTTTCTCTTCTTAAATTTGGTAAGAATCAGGACAATTAAAAACTCAGTACAGGCCAGTTTCTAAAATGTAAATATAATCTTACATGCTGGAAAATTTGAGGATGTGGGTAGTTGACAAAACTGAAATTCATTTTACATTAAGATTT
>VYXF01007598.1:961995-973624 GCA_013397295.1 Polioptila caerulea | reverse complement strand
TTTTCTTTCTAAAATACAGAATGTTGGTTGAGGACTTTTCCTCCCTCTCCCTGTTGCCTCTCATTGAAAAGATGACTGATAATTTGTCGATCAGTCAATTAAATCTCTGTTCCAGCTAATTTTTTAAAAATTATTTTTTGGGGGGGCTGTGTGAAAGTTGAGTTTGTCCCCTCCTGCTTCTGCTTCCCCCATTTCTCCCTTGGTGAATTTTCCTTCTATTTCATTTAGGATAGGGATAACAAGTTACTTTGTTTCAACAAATACCTATTCTTGAGCTGACCTTCAGAAAGGATATTTCACTTCCTCACTGATTTTCTCTCCTAGCAGCCTTTTTTTGCTAGCTGTTATGCTCCCTCTTTCATAGAGCTGGTTTGTCTCTTCTGGGCCTGATTGCTTCAGTCCAGATTGGAGAAGCTGCCTTTTAGATGAAGTATTAAGTAAGTTTTGGTATTTTGGCCTGACATATCAGCTCCAAACCTGTTTTATTGAAGCTCTTCCAGGGTTCATATTCTTCTGGTGGCCGGGCTTTTTCCTCATGGTTGCTTTGACAGACTGTAGATATTTCAATGACCTGTGAATACACTTTATCCCAACTTTCTACTATAGGATGTTTAATCATAATTTTGGGCAGGAGTGGGGCAATACTTGTTATCACCTATTTGTTGAAAAGCATCTGTGTGAATTGAAAATTCTTTTTTTCCAAATCTGGTATTTTCTTTACCAAGTGGATATATTTTTTCTTGAAGAGTGTGCATGCAGTTCAACTTATACCCCTTGATAAAAAGACATCACAGTATCAGTGAAATACAACCACCCCTGGGCAAAAGCTAGGGAAACCAGTAAAGAGACACATGGTGAAACGTGGCTTCTTGGTAGTGACAAAACTTAATTATTGGGTTCAGAAGCATCTATGTCATTCAGCCTTTTGATAGCCTGCCTTCCAAGCTTTCCTTTCTGGCAGGAAGGGCATGTATGGTTCTGCTTTCTGTATGATTTAGAATAGTTTTCTGTAATGCTGATCCGATCTTTCCTTGGGATTGTTGACTGTTCTGAAGACTTCAGTGTAGAATTATTTTAAATTTTACTCTCCTCCAAGAATTTGGAAACTTATCATTGTTTTATCTTAATTCTTACCATATGTTGTCCAGTCCCCAGTTTTGCAACGTCTCTTTGAAATAGAATATAAAAATCAAGTTGTGCTGTTCTGAAGTACACTGACTACAGTTTGAGATTTCTTTCCCTTTACCCTACCCCTATGCAGTTTCTATGCTACATACTGGTCTCTCAGATTTCATTAATTTTTAATTTTCTTCTTAGCCTGACATGTAAAATTAGAAAAATAATTGTATTCTAGTTTTTATCCCCATTTAAAATTATTTGGAAGCAAAATATACATGTGATGAAGTTTTCTGTATTATGATGATATCAGGTGGATAATACTTAAGCTCTTGATGCTATTTGGGTGCAGTTTTCAGTACAATTCAGACTGCTCAGTGCTAGTGGGGAAGGTGAACCAGTAAAAGATTAAACCTCTGCACTGTGGAAGTGCAGCACATTCTGGCACAGTGTGGAAGCCTAGAGGGAAAACTCCCATGCCTCAGCTTTCCAAGTGGCCTCAGGTGAATATATGAATCTTTTGGTATTCCAGAGTGGAAAGCATCCAAGAATCCTCTTGAAATAAAATTGAAGAAGGAAGTAAAGTTAATTATGTAAAGACCAGAAAAGCATGTTACAAATATGCTTCATAAAACACCATGGTCTCTCATAGCATTACCTTAACAGGTCATGAAGGAGATCTCTTAATTTGCCCTGGGATGTGAAAAGCAGGGCTGGAGTTCCTAGAGCTTCAAAGTGATAATAGGACTTATCTTCTCAAAAAGCTTGTAAACATTTGTAAGGTACATCAATAAATAATTATGAATAAACATTTCAATATCAAATTATATTTGATTTCTATGCTAACTGAAAGTCTTGGTACATCCAAATCCTTGAGTTCTTGTGTATTTTTTTGTTTTTTTTTTAATTTCATGTTAGGAATAGATACACAGTGCTGTAATTATAAAAAAGCCCTTTTATTTATTTTTTCTTTAGCATGTTTGTTAGGGCATGGCATAGGACATAAGTTTTCTGATACCCAGTTGGTCACCTATATCTCTGCTTTATTGGCAAGTTTCTACTATATTGCATCAATGCAGAGAATTTTTGGTTGCATGGGAGCACAATGGACATCAAATACAACCCCTGCTCAAAGCAGGAGTTGCTGCAGGAGTTAATCATGGCCTCATCCTGCCTAGTTCTGAAAAATGTCCAGGTCAGAAATCTCAGAGCTCTGCTGGGCAATGCTTTGCTGCTGTCACTGCAAGGGGTTATGTCAGCTGGCATTTCCCATCTTGCAGCTTGTGCTTGCCACCTATTGCCTTTTCACTGTCCACAGTCTACCCTGCCCCTGTCTTATTTAACACTTCTCTTTGGATGCTGAAAGAGTGAAATGCCATTCTCTATTAACCTCATTTCCTAGAATGACCTAACCCAGCTCCCTCAGCCATTCCTTGTACATTGTGTGCTCCAGTTCCCAGCATCTTAATGACCCTCCACTGGGCTGGCTTCACATTCTGATCTCTTTCCTCCGTGAAGTGACACAGATTTATTTATTTTTTTTTTTTTTCAATTCCATTTGCAGGACTGGGATCATCTGTTTTCTGGAAATTCCTTTCTGCTGCTCTTCCAGTATAAAATAGACTGTTCTATGGTGAATTGTTTAGAATAGTTACCTTATTTATCTGAATGCAAAAAATATGTGTGAAATGCTGAAATCATTAGCAGGGGAAATTCAATTCTTTAGGAATTGCTTAGACACCCAAGTCACTTCATTACCTGTGCAGAAAGATAACGTTGGTCTTGTTTGCACTGAGCTGCTCAGTGTAAGAGCAGTGGGGATGCCAGCATTAACTTTTTGTCCTCACTTTTGTTATGTGCTGTGAATTCTTGATAGGTTCTGATTTAGTTGCTGGTACATTATTTATGACATCTCTTGGCTGCAGCTGCTGTAATCCACAAACCAAAGCCAAGCCTATTATTTCTAGTAATAGAATTGTATTTTGTTGTAGAGCAACTCCCAGGTAATTAGGCAGGATGTGCTGTAATTGGTTGTAACATACGCTCTTCTAAATAAAGCATTAGTCAGACTGAATGGCAGATTAAAGTACTCCTTTTTCCTTTTGAAGATTTGTCTACCACAGGTAAACATTAATGTGACCACGAACATTAGGTTTTGCTGGGAAAGGAAGGAGAATTTTTGTTTTAATGATCCTTCACTTAGAAGAGTGTTCTTTTAAGTGAGAATATTGAAAAGTGCAAAGCAGAAATTTTTGAGGGCTTTTGGGATGTAGGTAAATCTTAAGTCTTATTCAAAGACTGGACTTCATCCGGCAGTTTTTATTGCTATTGGATTTGGATTTTGGACAATTTTGAATCATCTTTAGCTTGACCTATACTTTTGTATATGTATATTGTTAATTGACAGTGCTTCAAGGGTCACTGTAGACACCTGAAATCTCTGGAGTAAAATCTGCTTATTGCTTTAAAGGGTGATTATAAGCTGAGAAGCAATTGTAAGACCTGCAGTTTGGTGGATTTCTTGTCTCTTGGCATCTTTCCATCAAAGCTGAATTCTTTTGTAGGCTATGTGATGAATTCAACTGGAAATAACTCAAAGGAAATGGAATGAAATTCAACATTAACTTTGAAAGGCCAAATATACAGTAGCCAACCCAGAACCTTTGAGAAGCTGATGGATTTGCTTCGTGTAGCAAAATAGTGAAACAGTCTTTGTCATGAGAGCAGGAGATGGGAAATGAAAGGGAGTCAGGTTGCACTTGTTCTGTTCAAAGTTGTTGTTCCCTTGAACATGTTTAGCTATGGTGTTTTGTTAGGAGAGATAGAAAGAACAAAGGGTCAAAACTTTTATGTGTTATGATTCTGTCTTTGAATCTATATATTCCACTTGGCTGGCTAATGGGGAATGATGTTTATGAAAAGGCTCTAGTCTGTTCTCTTGTGGGTAGTAAAGTAAAGTGAACAACCGTGTTACACATTACAAAGAAAATGTTGGGAGGACACTGAGGCAGAGCCTAGACCACACAGGGTTTGTTCCAGTTTTCATTTTGGAACTCCACATTGTGTTATAAATTCACTGTTTAATTTTCCTTTGCACTCTGTCTGTACAATTCCCATGAGAAGTAGCAGCTGTTGGTGCTGTTGTGCTCACAGTGAGCAGGATTTCCCCTTCAGCAAGTCACAGGTTGATGACTATAAAACAGTCACTCCAGAAGGAGTGAACTGTGTGGTCTTACCCTTGGGGCCAAGCTGACCTGCGTGGCTCTCCATCTTCTCTCCTGAAAACAAACTGTGTTTTAGGGTACAAATGCATGGGGGACATAAGAATAAAGTGGCCGAATTAAAGCACTCCAGCACCTTTGGAAGCACCAGGGTTCTACTGATTTGTATGGGTTATAACTCAGATCCTAAAATTGTAACATTTGTGGATTCTTTAGACTGAACATCTGTGCAGTGCATTTCTCATGTTATTTCTTCTGGAAGTAGTAATTATCTATTCCCATTCCTGCTTCCCTCTGCTTGGTGGCCTCTGAGGAGGCTTTTGTTGGATCGCTGGAGTATCTGTTCCACAGATAAAGACCTGTGGCAGAAAAAGGGTTAAACTCGAGCTCAACAGTAGGAATTTTCTCATCTAGACAGTTTGCTCAGAAATTTTGTTTTTTTGCATCATAGAGAATTTTCAACTAGGCAGAAATTGGGTGATTTTCCTCGGGGTGGGAGAAAGGCAATATTGAATATGTATAGGTTAGATTAATCTAAGTAAAAACTGTAGATGTGAAAGGCCCTGGGCTTCCTCTGTGCATCTGACAATGATTGCATCAGTTTGGACATCAAAATGGAGAGAAATGGTGGGTTAGAACTAAGTCTGTTGATCCACTTATTCTCATCTCCCTGATCTATTCTTTGCTCTGTCATAATCTTTGTTGAGCCTCATACCTTATTACTCATTTTGTCACTCAGTGTAATGGGAAGAAGGAGGCACACTGCAAGTGGCTTGAGTAGATTCTTGGCTCCTGGTTTCCTTCTGCATTTGCTAGCAAATGGCAGGAGTGCCAGTGCTGAACTGAGTCTCTCCCTCCCATTAAGTTAACCAGGCTTAACTCAGTCCTACCTGGACAGCTGAATGGCAGCAAGACAGCCCTTTGCAGAAAGGCAATAGTTTCTTCCACAGTTTGCTCACTACACCTTGGCTTAGCTCCATACTGAAAACAAGCAAATGGATTAGTCCCACCTCTGCTGAAAGATTTGAATATCCAAATGTAAGTGTAAGAAAACTGCTTGCCTCCACTGCTCAGAATTTGGTCAGCAGTAGGCTGCACATAAGGTGTGGCTTCTCATTTTATTTTCAAATCAGCATATGACTCACTGAGAGTACTGTCAGACTCACCAAAGCTGTTAGCATGTGTGTTAAGTTGGTCACTTTGTTCAAGTGCTGAATAAATCAGCTAAACATTCCTATAAATGACAAGTACATTGGGGCATGTAGAAAAGGGGGGATAGAGACATGGGAGCGTTTGGAAGCTGGAGAAAATGGCCTGCTCTGAGGGATGCACAGCCTTCAGATGTTCAGCTTATCAAAGATGGCAAAGGACTGTTTAAATCTAAGGTTCAATTTGCCCAGGGCTTGATGTTTGCTCTGCTGAACCCTGGGTGACCCTTGCTGTAGCCAGTAGGCTTCAGGGAAGCAATGGATGTGTCTATTCATTTGTTTTCTCTTTCTGATATTCCCCATCTTACCTGGTTTGACTAAAAATACCTTTCTGACTTCTTGCTCCTTGGTCAGATTTCTCTGTAAGTTATTTTTTGGTAAGTTTATTTAAAAATGAAAGGGGGGTAGTAACTGTGCAATTGGATGGGAATGTTCATTCTCCAGTTGTTTTTCTACAGGTTGCGTGAAGGGAAGGTTGGTCAAAGAGTAGTAAGACAAGTAAGAAAATAAGTACATGGAAGACATTATCACAATTCTTTACAAAAAGCTTTATAACCTTCTGACTTGTCAATAATGCTTCTTAAAAAACATTAACTTATTTTATAAATTTCATCCCCTTTATAAATTAGTAGTACACAGCACTAACTGCATTGAAAGAGTTGGTAATCTCCATCTGATTGCTCACAGCCAAGTTCTTAAAGTGATCAGAAGCCCCAACAGAGTCAATGATGATTTATGTTCCAGTAGGGAGCTGCTGCAGAGGGACCAGGGAACTGATTCAAATGCAGCTGTGAAATATGCTCTTCCCTTGGTATGTGGATGATTCACTGGAGCTTTGGCCATCAGTTTTATCATCTTAAATGTTTATTGGCATAAATATTAAATTTTGAAACTGTGAAATGTTGTTAGTCAATTCTCTTAAAGACTGTGTGAAGTCAGAAGGCATCCTTACCTTTGTGCAGAGGGAGGGAGGGAGGCATCCAGACTCGTGCCTGGGTGTTCACTGAGAGCCAGATGACCTCGAGTGTCTTAGCAGAGTGTAGTGTGTACAGAGCAGGGCTGTGTGCCTTTGGGTACCCATGCACAGGCTTTGGCATTTCCTCCAGAGAGCAGAGGCAAGGATATTATTCCTGTTTTCTTTACTTCTCATCCACATTCTCTCACTTTAAAAAGGGAATGTTTTCCCCAGTGAGCACTAATTAAAAGGAAACAAGGTAGTTCAAATTGAAAGGTTATCAGCAAAAGCTGCACGAAAGAAAATGTTAAATGAGTGCATCTTCGTGTGTCTTCTGCATCAGTTCTGCTTACAGGAACAATTCTTAAACGGAGACAAAATACCCAATGCCTTAGATGGGTAGCATTTGACAATTCGAAATACTCAAATTACCCATGTACTCATTAGGAAAAGGGGTTGGTACTCAGAGGGAGAATGGATGACTTGCTAATTTATAGTGTTATTGAATCATTTAAATGAGGGTTTTGTTTAGCTTTAAATGGAGATGTTATGCAATGGTATTAGACAGCTTGGATGTGGGGCATTTCTCTCATTGAAGACTGTATGTTTTTTGTAGATTTTAATGGTCAATTTGCATGGCATCCATGCTGGGTAAGCAGGCTTGTATAATTTGAAAAATTATTCAAGTTGTGTTCTGAATTGCTCTATTAAATTTAGATGGATTGAATATTATTATAATTTAAAATAAATGGGTAGAAATGGGAAAAATAAATCAAGATGAAATCTCAATTGGAGAATATGGTTTTGAAAACCCCTTCTATAAATACCTTGTACATGCAGAGGAAGTTATTTAGGAGAGGTTATTGTTTTAGGAACTTCCTTTATATATTCCTTTCTTTGCCATTAATTTCATTAATTTTTTCCTTCTTTTTTTTTTTTATTTTTTTTTCCTGTCAGATGAGGAGTGAGGAAAAGTGACATTAAACTCATTGAGTATGGTAAGAGTCAGGATGATGTAGTGCAGAGATATTAAAGTTGTTCTCAGCTACACATTCATCATTTTCTGCCCTGTATTCTTTGGTTTGGGATAAGAAGGTTCTTATGAGTCTGTTCCAAGCACCTTTAGAAGGAAGATTAGGAGTAAAAATAGATTCTTCAAATAACATAACCTCCATTTATATCCTGGGGAAGTTATATGAAAAGGAGACTCTCTCCCTGGAAAGCTTTTGCAATGTGAGAATTGAATTTAACAGGCTCAGCTTTCCGTGATAATAATTGCACAGCTAAGGATGATGCAAATTTAATGGCTCTAATCAGATGAGGTGAAAGAAAGCAAATATTAGGTTTATGCTTTAATTTGTGATTTGCTCTACTGTTGATTCTTTCATGCAAGAAGAAAGCTGAATTGTCTGTGCTGCTCTTTTTTCTTTCCTTTTTGTATTTTTTTTAACCTTTGGAAAATATTAGTCACATTGAGTAGTCTTCATGAACATAAATTGATTCCATCCAAAAATGATATATTTTACATATTTTAAATAGAAATAGTTCCCTGAAAATTATTCAGAGGATGGGAATGACCATAGGTCCCAGTGAGTACTGAGCTGGGCAGTCCTCTGTCTTTTCCAGTTGCTCATAGCAAATTGAACTGCCAGAAAAGGACAGAAGTCTGTAGTGGAGTTGCACAGAATCACATAATAATTGAGGGAGGAAGGAGTCTCTCCTTTAGTCCAAGGCCCTTCTCAAAGCACTGCCAACCCAGGACTTTGCTCAGCTGATTTTTGAACAGTTCCATGGATGGAGACTCTAAACCTGTCTGGGCCAGCAAGCTGTGCCAGTGTTTGGCCCTCTTCACATTCAAAGGTCTTTTTTTAGGTATTTACATGGAGTTTCCTGTGTCCCATCATTAGACACCACAGAAAAAAGTCTGTCTTAAACCTCCCCATGATGCATTTATGCATATGAATAAGGGGCCCCTGAGTATTTTCTTCTTCAGGATGAACATTCCCAGCTCTCTATCTCTCAGTCAGGGATGAAAGTGAGGTAGAGGTACTCTTAGCTCCCCAATTCCTGATTTTAACCTTTCTTGAAGATAGGGAGGACATTAATTCTTGCAGGAACACTCTCCTTGGCATTTTGAAAAAAATGTTTTGGGCACATTTTTAATATTTTTCCCCCCACAACTACAAATTTTGAGAAAATACCTGCTCCACTTTATCTTGTAAGCTTTAGATTTTGTGGACACTACAGTTTCTGATCCTTGAAGAGGAGTAATTTCACTTCTTAGCTTGCCCTTGTTTGTCTTAAGTGTATTTCTCATTTTTCCTTTGTGTCCTTGTTTGAGTTAAGTTCAGCAGTGTTGAACATGTTAAAGGTGAGGGCTAATACAGTGAAGGGGCTAATACAGTGCTACAGAGGTGGAGAAACCTTTGGAGAAAACCTGGTCCTTTTCCAAATATTTCTGAGGTTGTGTTTTTCGAATCACTGATGAATGGCCGGTTGGTGTTTTCATGGTACCCTGGATCATATAACTCATGTACCTTTAGGATTTGTTCAAATGCCTTCAATTTGTATGTAATGCCAGAACTTCCCTTTTGACTTATGCACTGTGAATGTATAATGCCATTTTAATGACCAGTTACTCAGCATCATGAGCTTCATCTACAAATTTTCATATTTACTGTCGTACTTGATATTTACTTGTCTTTGTTTTACTCCTTTGAATGATGTTGTGTCATCAGCATACTTTTGTCAACATCTGCCTCATTTCTATAATTATGATAAGTTAAATAGGACTGATGAAGAACCTTGTGGGACTCCTTTGAGGACTTTTCTCAATAGCAAAAGTTAATCACACCTAATGTTTCCTGATTTTAGAATTATTGTTCCTGCAAATGAAGACCTGTCCTCCTATCCTCTAGCAATGCAGATTCTTGAGCTCATTTTGTGGGAGATCTTCCTGAAAGTCTGAGAGGAGACATTTTGGTTGAGTTTTACTTTTTATATATTAATTGATTCTGTCAAAAAAATGAGGATATAAATGAGTCATGCATTCCCTTCCTAAGGTCATGTGGCATCTCACTCAGTACCTTTTATTTCTTTGTGTGTCAATTACAGAGATGGAATAATTTTTATTATTTTGCAGACTTTAGCACCCTGAAGTGCCTCTCTGAATTGCTCTTGAAGACTTTAAAAAATTGGAACCCATATTTGCAATATTCATTTCTCTAATAAAAACATTATTTTAAATGAGAAGACATTCTGCAGTTAATGGCTTGGTGATTTCATCCTTGAGTTCCTTTAGAACATTTGGATGAATACCATCTGGTCTGGGCAGATGAGTAGCTTTGATTTGTGTAAAATTTCTTTCACTGACACTTTAATATGAGACATTTCTTAATACAATGACAACGAAGAAGAGCTCTGACATGGGAACCTTTCAGAGCAGCTTTGGGATGAGCAGAGATGCAAAGCATTAGTTTGTTTTCTCTGCTGCAGCTTTGTCTCTGCATGCCCTTTTCTCACCTTGCTCATGTATTGGTTCCACAGATTGCTGTTGCAGACTTCACATCTTTTGGGAGGTTGACAGAAGATTTGTTGTTACAGTGTAAACTTTTGAAAGTTGTGTTTCAAAGGTTTTTATTTTGGCCTATTGCATTATAGGGTTATCCTTCTGAGGATGTTTTTCCCCATTATCTTTAGCAGGTCAAATTCAACTCATTAAAATTGGTGTCTTTCTTTGAGTCATGTTTCTTTTCAATCCTGCCTTTTGTTTTCTTATGTCCACTTTAGGTAGTATGCGCTTGCACTGAAATTCAATCTCATGCCTTTAAAAAGATATTTTCAAAATTTTACCTTTTGCATTCCTTCTTTCAGGTTTTTTTGACGATTTTTTTGTCTTTTCTTTTCTTTTTTTTTTTTTTTTTTTTTTTTTAACCAGGCTTCCCCCTTTTTGTGCAAGAACCCTCTCCTTGCGGATTTTTTTGGCTTCCTTACTTATGCACAGATGTTGAATGTACGTTCGTGCTGTTCATGGTTGCAGTCACTCACTGACAGCCCTGCTGAGACCAGTGAAGAGTTGCTTCCCCTCAGAGCTTCCTGGATAGCTGCTCATGGAGCAGGCACTGAGAACTTGCTCTTGGCACCGTGCCCTGATTTAACATTTAAGCAATCTGCATGGGGTCATTGAAATCTCCCATTGCTTCTGTGTTTCCTGATCTGGTGTTTGTTGAGTTTGTGGAGCAAATCTCACAGCTCCCATCCAGGCCAGCCCAGTGGTGATGTGCTAAATGCTCCTTGCTGTGCTCCCAGTGGGATGCACTTCCAGTTCATGGGGGTTCTGTGTTACTTCCTACACTTAACTCATTTATTAGATTTAGCTTTCAGATTTTTCTGATGGATTATAACCCTTCCTAGTTATTCTGGGTTTTTTTTCTGCATTCCCTCTTAGTTTCTTCAATAGCTAACACGTATATGTAGAAGGACATTGACTTTATTTATCCTTTGGTATGCTTTTCTACTTTTTTCACGCTTGTTTAAATGGGAGATTTTTAATCTGACTTGTTACAATGATCTGTAGTTTCAGTTTTACCCATCTCTCTCCTGTTCTTTACTTTACAGTACAGTGTTTGCTTTCCTTCAATTGTTGCATGTCCCAAACTGTGAGTTCTCCTATGCCTTTGAATGTTCTTCTATGTGTCTTTTCTTAATTTGCTTTCTCATCATGTGGCTATCAATGTTATTGAATTCTAATGTAAGTAAGAAAGTAAGTAGAATTACTTTTCAGCATTGGTATTTCTGTTTAAAAAAGAATAATAGAAAGCAAATGATGCTAAATACTATCACATATATACAACATCTTTACTATCAATATATTTTTTTAGGAGTTCTTTTATTTTCTTCTTTTCCTATGACTGTGAGTTTACACTCTGGAGATGCAAAAAAAATGAGGCAAAACTGTTTCTTTTTAGGGAAGAGTGTTATTAACTCAAAAGAATTTTTGTCTTTCTCCCTCACTCCAGCGGCTTCCCTGGGAAAATTCTCACTGAAGAGTGAGGAAGCCTTTGTAAAATCCTTGGCCATGTGTTTTTTGTACATTTGTCATCTGGCTTTTTTTTTTTTTTTTTTTTTTT